>BQNB010035059.1:1436-25211 GCA_026074375.1 Tanacetum coccineum
ACAAAATACCATCTCCCCTCACTAACGGCTATTAAGTAACGACAGTTAGTTTATTTTCTTTTAGAATTTACGAAAATTGTTTTTGGGATCCGTCGTTACTTAACGACCGGTTTTTTTTTTAGCAATTTTCAAAAAATATAGCCCCTCTCAAGATGTAGGTTAGTACCCTCAACTTTGTTAAGTGAAATAAAAAGTATCATGAACTTTTAAAAGTGCAACACGTTGTCCTGAACTTGACTAAAGGAAAACTTCTACTATCATATACCCACTTAAAAGTTAAGTCCGCTAGGAACTTAATGCGAATTATCCTCAAAATTACAATATGCATAGTGTAACAACTAAATAAGAGAAGAAATATCGAAACAAGCCGGGTCGATCCCGAGCTTGCCAAAGATCCATCTCGACTCATTTACGATCATAAGTCTCGAGCTCGAGCTCGTTTCAAGCCTCATACTTTTAGATCGCGTTCAACTCGTATCATATTTTACAAGCTATGGATGGTTCGTGTTTATGATAGGTAAATAAAACTCGACTTAAGCTTGGTTTATCAAGTACATTATGCTCGAGTTTGTTTATATATAATTAATATACATATATAACAATTATACATGATAGGCTTTGATTTTAGTGAAAAATCGGGAAATTTGGGAAATCGAGAAAGACGTGATTTGAGGTCTTGATTCATGTTTTATTTACATAAAATGTTTCATTAGTTGATTATAAACAAATTTTTTGATTCAAAGTTTTCAAAAAGTAACCTTCGATACAATTTCATTGAATATACTTTTGAATGTAACCTTTGATACAAATTTGATGTGAATGTCAAACTTTTAACTTTTGAATGAGCTTACAAATTTCAGTGAATATATACAAAAATGGGAAATGTGAATAACCCTCTTATATTGAATCAACCAAAAAGATATTTTTAGCTATAGAAACTATGAATCACACAAAGAATATGATCCCAACACACATAGAAAGTTGAGGCTTGTACTCGTCTATTAAATATGCTCCAAACAAGGCATGAGCTCAATCGAGATTGAGCTCGTTTAAGCTAGGATCATTTCGAACCTGTATAAGATTCGCTCGTGACGATCCGAACTCAAGCTAAAAGCACAAGACTTGAAACAAGCTCGAGCTCGAGACTTGTGATTCTAAACGATCGGAGCTCGCTTTGGCAACCTTGGGCTCGACTCAGTATGAATATTGTAACTGTTCGATTACTAACTACTAACTGTTCTTAACTAATAAAATGGTATCTTATAGTAAATTCTACTTAAGCCAAGTTCAGGATGTTATATTTCACCTATTGATAGTTAAGGGTAACTAAACAATTACACTTAGTCAATTGGTACAAAACATTTTTGCCATACAAAAGAACTAATAACATAAAGATAGTAATTTCAAGTCTCACATGCGAAAGATAATGTATTTAAAATTTAAAGTGTATGGTTAGCTGCTGGCTTATTTTAACTTTTCCGACAATCAATCGAATCAAGATATTTGCATGTAACCAATATTTTGATACAAGAAGTGGGTTGAAAAGTACAAAATGGCTACTTAAAGGTACTATAAAGTCACTATAAAAGTTATACGTATAAATAATGTACAAGACGTAAGTGAGCTAAGCTCATACAAAATAATGGGCTAACATGACAATTATAATCTACTAACAGAAACAACACTACAACTAACGGGCCTCTGGTCTAATGGTATGAAGGTTTTACCCTCCTAGGCAAGGTCTCAAGTTCGAGTATTGTCTAGGGCGATAGGGTTTCCTCCCGCGTGCGTAAAGTGAAGGGTGCCATTGCCTTCTGGGCTAGACCCAACCTGGTTGTGTGTGTTCGCTATGCCTTCATATGTAATTCATATGTACGTCGTCACTATTTGTCACACAATTTTGTCACTAAAATTGTGAATGGCGTCACTAGTCAAGTTAGATAACACTGTTAACGCCAAGTAGAGGCCATAAGCTGGTCACTAGCTTTGACACTTAGTGATCAATAAGGTGGTCACAGATGAAGAAAATTACGCTATTTTATTAAACTGATGTTCCAGTTAAAATATGATTGCTAATTCATTAAAAGGAAACACAAAACATTAACTATTCTGAGGTTTTGAGATTCCTCCATGATTCAATAAGGAAAACATATATTACGGCTTTCAATCTTAAACCGATAAACAAAACAAACCAAGTTTTCTCTCAAAGAGAAACAATACATGAAAGAAAGTACAATGCTGAATCACCAAAAGATTCCAAAAGTATAGCAAAGTTAAACTTACACAATTATATATCATATAATTATCATGACTATAATAGTTTAAAATGAAACATACATGTTAGGTACATGTAAGCCAACTTATATCACCTACCAAAAATGTTATTTGCTATACCAAGTTGAGAGACTAGCAAATAACTGCAATAGTGGAAAGATGATCAATGAAATCAAAATTGGTATGTTACATAAACTTGGCGATCCACAAACTACTTTAAAGCAGTAGAGGCTTTGCAACAAAAAACAATGAATGAAAGAACTATAAACAATACAAAAATACATAAGAACATCAACTAAACAAGACTCTATCTTGTAGGCTACTCCTCTTATAGTCTCATTTAGAGTATGCTGATCTTTCTGCTGATCTTTCTGCTGTCCAAATAACATATAGAAAGTGTTTAAAGCACCATAAAAACCTGTTAAATTCAGATTTCTAAGATGTCAGATTTATTTTAAGTGTGCACAATACATTCTATGCTTCTTAAACCTTTATAATAAAAAGCATTCTATATAAAACGCCCCGCAGCGAAGTACGGGTAGCTAAACCTTGTTCAAAACATCTACCAAACAAAACAAAAATGCATCATTAATCCTCCTAATAGTTGCAACAACTATTGTAGACAACACACTTCAAATGATCTTTTAGAGAAACGGGCCAAATGAATCAAATGAATCAAATGCACCATTTGTGAACTCAGTTCACTTCACTGAATAAAACATGTTGACTTAAGATTTCGTGGTGTAGATAGACCAATTTTAATACTGCCGTCGTGTATCAGATCTAGGAATGAATATCCACAGATTGAAGAAGTTAAAGTCTGGAAAATCATCTATTTACTTGAAGATCTGTAGGAATAAGATTAGTAACGGAAGTGATGATGACTAAATTTGCAAAGAACAAGTAAAAGGTTTCGCATACCTGCGTTTTACAACAGCAGGTAGCAACCTGCTTTTAGAAAATGCGTTTTGAAAACACAGATAAGCACTTCTCTACTTTTCATATCCAAACACTAGTCAGATTATTGCGTTTTGAAAATGCAATAATCATATAATCCAATTGAAGTTTCAACGCTTTCTCATGCCTTGTGACAATCTCATCTATAGGGGTGTTTGGGATTCTGTTTGCAAGACTTGAGAAAGCGTTGAAACTTCACTTCATTGATCTATACACATTAACCAGACCCCATAAACCTGATTATACATAATTAAAAGCCCTTTGATATCACGTCTTCCATTGCCCAGTTCTTTTATCCCTCTTTCACTTTTATGCATGTAGTAGAACGTAAAGCAAAACTGGAAAGATGTTAGTTAAAACAGTAACCATGTTGCATGACCTTGGCACAATTAGTGATCCACAAACTTCTCCGGCTTTGTACCAAAACGATCTGCATATAAGCATTTTTCATCATTAAGAATAAAGATTAACCAAAGTTGACTGTTTCTAACCAAATGGTGTGTAGGCACAGAAAATAGACTAGTGAGAGTACCTGTTAACGTGAACCCAAACTCACACACAACTCACATTACCAATTTCCTCTTTTTGGTGAAAAAAACTCATCGATCAACTATCTTTTTCTGGCAACTTCTCAACATTCTTGTGGACATAACAAGAAACATATGGTTTGATACTTGATGATGAGACGTTGTGAGCGTAATCAAAATTACATCTGTGTTACCGCCAATTAACCTGAAAGGTAAATAAAAAACACAATAAACCAAACCATCCGACCCAAAAACTATATATATGCAACCGATAATTAGTCACCATGTCACATAACAACATTATGATAGAAGCTTTCGGGATAAAAGTAGAAATACCACAAACATTTAGTGCGCATAATATCCAAAAACATCCATGTCAGGAACAAAACTCAAAAGCATACCTGCTGCATCACATAACTTTATCATACACATGTGGGTTGCATATTGTATATTTCTGAAACTCTTACCACAGCAGGAGAGTTCTTCACTTTCAAAGTCAATAGTTAGCCTTTTTAAGTTTCCATTAAAACATTAAACAATGTATCTCCATTCCTTTCAGCGTTCTCAAAAATCCTACAATGCCCCTCTTTCCAAATAAGGTATATTTCAGCAGCTAGGATTGATTGCCATCCACAATACTATTCCAAAATCCACTTAATCACCTTCTGCCCATAAATCTGTGGGTTTGATTCAAAGTCTATTTATCCGTTTAAACTGCATCAGATATTCAAAGTCTATACTTACACCATCTGATTCGGGACCAAATGCTTTAAGAACACCTTAAAAGCACATAATAACTCACTGCATTATAATAAAAGGCAAGGGGCTAAACAAACATTTAAATTAAGCACGTTAATGTCTTTGCCACGTCATTTATGATATGCATGTCACATTTTACTTTATTATATGTAAATATTTTCCTTTTCTAATTACAAGTTCTATGATTTTACGTAAGTTTTCTTGCATGAATAATCTCTAACTCGAAAATCAATAACATGGTTTGTCCCTAAGTTTTACTTTCATTAAATTTTGCCGTTAAAGCTTTCATGTGTATTGCACAAGAGGTAAAGTATAAATGTCATTTTACCTAGTCTCTTACAGCTTTTGACGATATCACATAAGCAACCCTTCCAAGCTTTTAATACTTGAAGTGAAAGACTTGTAACCTTTGGTATGGTATACTAGTTTTCCATAAATTTTATGGATGTATTTACCACCAAGGTCAACTATGATTTTGTTACCAAATATTTCTGAAACTCTTAACACAGCAGGAGAGTTATTCACTTGCAAAGTCAATAGTTTGCCTTTTTAAGTATCTGCAATCCTTTCAACGTTCGCAAAAATCCTACAATGCAGCTCTTGCCAAAAGATGGAACTCCTCTTACCGCAAAGCATCCCCCATGTAGTCTAAAGATTATCTCAGCATGAAATCACTAACAAACATCACTTGCTGAACTTTTTAATTATTATCCACAAACATATTAACTTTTCAGTACAAAATATATACAGATTTAGACTCAAATTCGAGACCAACATATCGTACACATGGCTCAGGAATTTTATCAAACATTTTGTAGGCATTATTATGCTCCCTATTTCTCACTCACAGTTTTACTTGATTAACAGATAATGTCTTCGTCCAGCAACGAATTTGCTCACCTCCAAGTCCCCCTTGAAACTATCCTATCTGCCACCAACAACTTTTTAGAAGGAAATGCCACCTGTATTGGTACATTTGCAAAGGAATACAAAGGACAGCTCTTGTGGTCCGGTGAGTTGATTGATATCACTGCTAAGAGGTTTAATAAAGAAAGGAATGATCGAGAACAGCTGTTTTGGATGGAGATTTCCATGCTTTTTACTCTCAAGCATAAAAATTTGGTTTCGCTTGTTGGGTTTTGTGATGAAAATGATGAGAAGATCATCATTATCAGGAATGAGACGGCCAGGGGAATGCTCGTCGAATATCTAAGTGACTCGATGATGTTAACATGGGTACGAAGATTGGAGATATGTGTCGGTCTTGCACATGCATTAAGTTATATTCATTACGAGGAGCCACGCGACTTTAGCGTAATACATCGGTATATAGACAGCTCTAAAGTTCTATTAAATGATGGCTGGGAACCCAAGTTATGTGAATTTGAATGTTCCATGAAGATTAAAGCATCTCAAAGGCACCATTCATTTCATACTAATACACTTAAGTATGTGAAGGGGTATGGAGACCCAGCATATCTTGAGACAAAGAGAGTGAGCCACAAGTCAGATATGTATTTGTTTGGGATAATTTTGTTTGAATTACTGTGTGGTAGGGAATCAATCATCGACAGTGACGCAAATAAGTATTTGGCTCCGCTGGCCGTTACCCATTATAGAGAGAAAAGACTCGATGAAATAATTGATTGGGATTTGTGGAAACAAATGGACTCTCAATCATTCAACATCTTTGCGGAAACAGCGTATGACTGCTTGAACGAAGAACAATCGCAGCGTCTAAATATTGATAAAATTGTCACGAGACTTGAGAAAGCGATGGAACATCAAAATGCGGTAACACTTTTTTTTCTCTTCCATCTTTATATATTTGTTTGAGTGTATACACCTTCACTGCATTAGTTAATTTGCTGGACCTCGCTTCATATGAATTCACCATATATGCTCTGTTCTTTTATCCCTCTTTTATCCGAAAATGTAGTTCGTCAAAAAGTATTTACAGTTTATTTATCTCATCCAAACGCATACATCATTGGGGCTACATTTAAACGAATTTTGGATGCATTATGGGCCAAAGGAATTTGAGATTGAGCTATTTGTCTAATGGCCCAATTATATCAATTTTGTCAACTCTAACTGGTCTAACAAAAGCCTACATCTAATAGATCCCATAACAAAAAATACTAAGCGGATAGCGTTTTAACGTCAAAAACCCTTGGCTTAGAACAGTCGACGGAACCCGAAAACTTGAATCACAGGGGGATCGTGCAAAAAAAAAAATATAATGGTAACTTGAAACAACTCAGGTCGGTCGTGTCGTGCGTGATTAAACCGCAACAAAGTATCTTACTTCGATATTAAAGGGAAAAAAAGTATATCATATCTTAATTAAAATTTAATTCTTACAGATTATGAAAAACATGCATAAACATTACATAGTACCTTAAAGCGACTATTCGATTTAGACTTGTACTCTTATAAAAATGCAAATAACATTTGGGTGAACATTTCTGTATAAAAATGCAAATAACATTAACTAGTACTATTTTAATACTGTAAATATACTACATAGTGAAATATTAATTAATGAATGGAAAGACTTGTATTCTTTAATAAGTACCATACTTTCCCGTTTCCCAACCGAATTTCGGATGCATTATGGGCCAAAGGAATCTGAGATTGAGCCATTTGTCTAATAGCCCAATTATATCAATTTACTCAGCTCTAACTGGTCTAAAAAAGCCTACATCTATTAGATCGTTTCCATAACAAAATACGTAATGCGGATAACGTTTTATGTCAAAAACCCAATGGCGTAGCATATATCTAATAATTGAATATGTGGCTTTATTAGTTGACTAAATTTTTTTTTAAGTGGCACACGTAACCTTTTTCTAAACTAGTCGAGCTCGAGCTTTGACGGCCTTAGGCTCGACTCAGCTTGCTTCTACCCTTATTCCGTAATTATGCTATGGATATTGTAATTTTGAGGATGACGTTTAATTATTAACGAGCTTAAGTATTAAGTGGGTATCACATTGTAGAAATTTCACTTAGCTAAATTCAAAGGTGTTTACCAAATATAATTTCGATAATATAACATGCCAAAAATACCAATGTGAAAATAATGAATACGCTTAATGTGAAGATACTTTGAAAATCAATTTTATTAACCTTACTAAATTAATGCATAATTTTTTGATCACGCCATTTAACTATTAACCTTTAATTGTTGTTTATGTTTAAAATATAATAACAATCAACATAAACACGTACAAAACACTTACTAGTTCGTATTTTTAAATGCAAAATTATTTGCATCATGCTCTTCTTTTCATCACGATTAGTATGAATATTAAAGTTTAAAAAATCACTAGTGTTGTTAATCGAAAGCACAAAACCAACAAACAAAGTCGAACAAACGAAGCGGAAGCTTTATTCAAATATCAAACCAAATTACAAAACAAAATTCAATGGTACCAAACTAATATTCAAAAGGTACAAAACAAATATTCAAAATGTACAAATAAAACTAATGACATTGGCCTCTATTTATAGGCAACCAATGACACAAAAACTACCAAATTCTAAACCAACACAAATTAGGAAACAAATCAAAAACTAAAATCTATCCAAAAACCAAATTTACGAAATTGTTCAATTGGTTTTAATTTCATATGAAAAACCCATGACTTTGTGTTTACAATCGATGGTTTTTCTTTTGTGTTAAGATGTTATGTTAAAATAAATATGGGTCAGATATATTGGAAAGAAAACCCCTATTTTTTTGTTAAAAACGTTGACTTTTTGTTAACTTTCGTTGACTTCGTTGACCGACTAGCTATGCGTAGGCCGCCTACCTCCGCCTAGGCGGATGTTTGACCACCTTTTGACTTTTCCGCCTAGTTTGGTCGCCTAGCCATAAATCGAGGCGGTGTATGCCCGCCTAGCACCTAGGCGGCCGCCAAGCCCGCTTTTTACAACACTGATGAATATAAACATATAATTTTTACCTACTTAAAACGCTCATTATTTATATAAAAGTATTCAGAAAGTTTTTTAGTTTCTACAAAAATCAACTCAAAATTCGCACCCTTTCTTCATATGAAAATCCATAATGTGATTAATTATATAATATATGAATTATTCAATATGACAATCATTTTCTTATTCTTATAATCAATGTTTTAAAAACCGGTTTTCAATTAAACTGGTTGAGCTTCCGGACATTCGACCGGTTTACAGTTCCACCGATCGGTTCAATCCGAGTTTTAAAACACTGCTTATAATATTTAAATCGACATTATGATCATTAGAATATCATATAGTGTTTTTGTTTTAAAATAAAATCAAATATTATTTTTGTGTCATTTTGTATTATACTATATGTATTGTATACAATTACCATACCTAATTACTTAGATTTGATATTTTATTTTTCTAAAAAGTTATTTTGATATGAAAATTTATCTTTGTATATTTTTATATATGTTAATTAGTTTTAATGCTTGTGCACGCAAAGAAACTTATACATAAAGGATGAATTAAATAATAATTTCGTTATTGTGATTTTAAGTAGATTACATGTTTTTTTAAGAACATATAATGTTTATATGTCTGATTATGTTGTTTTTTTATTTTGCTCCGTGTAAATTAATATAAACTCACTTCAATTTTTACAATTTGAATTTCATACTCTTTTTACTCTCAATATTTTTATTCAAAGTAGTTAATCTTAATTATTAATCTAAAATGTCCTGAGCCCACAGATTCCCTGCCTTCTTTCTTGTACGTGTTATACCTCGGGCTAGAATTCGCTTGATCAGAAATATTTCTTACATACCAAAGTCACAATCAAAACTCTTCCTCTGATTACCCATCTCAACATTTTCTACAACATCCTCTCTTGGTGTAAAACCACGAGGATACTCCAAACTTTCTTTTGTGCTCGACTCCTTATTGTCCTTCATATTATTCTTATTGAGCAAAGAGTAAATATTAAACGAGTCCTCTGATTGTATTCCATTTTGACCACTAGAAACATCACCATCCATAGATTTGGGATTCTCCTCCTCAGGTTTATTGGGTTCTGTTCCAAACCAAACCCGTAAGCTTTTTCAACACCATATAAAAAACCCGACCCTAAAAGCATTATCGGGTTCTCGGGTCGGGTCGAGTCAACGGCCCCTCTAACTGACGAACCACCTAATTATAGCTACTACTCTTTATTTGTTTGAGTGTATACACCTTCACTGCATTAGTTAATTTTGTTGGACCTAGCTTCATTTCACCGTATATGCTCTCTTCGTCAAAAAGTATTTACATTTAAACGAAATTTGGGATGCATTGGGCCAAAGGAATATGAGATTGGGCTATTTGACTAATGGCCAAATTCTTCTATATGCTAAAAGGCGTTACGGTAGAAGACAAAAGACATGCGGACTTTCATTGGGCTTAAGAGGACCTGTTTTTTGGGTCTGTTTAGTTAGTCCACACATTACAAATCATGTCATGCTATAATAAACACCTGGGATGTTGATATGGGCTGGATTTAATAATTTGTGAATATTTTTGATAGTATAATTTTACACTTTTACTTGCAGTGACTGCATGAATCATATACAATTTTTTTCATGTTTTTTTTTGTAAGTTCTTCATATAAAAGATAAATAAATTATAAAACGTACCCTCAAACTATGCAACAAATTACGAAAACTACAATGTACTTTTAGGTATTTACGACTTTTTTATATGACAAACTTTATTTATTAAATATGTAATAAATATTTACCGACTTTTTCATAAAAAAACATACCGCAAAAAAACCGCATCAAAAAATTTGCCCCGCCACAACGCGCGGAGCAATTCTACCTTGTTATATCAATTTACGAAGTTCTAACCATATACAGATACTTAATGTAACGCGGATAGCGTTTTATGTCAAAAACCCATTTGCATAGCTTATATCTAATAATTTATTATACATACGTTTATGGTAGCATAGTAACCCTCAAAGAAATAATAAAATGTTCATAATGAACAGTAACATAATAATATAATAATCACTCTTCACTTTTAACAACAAACCTTTTCAAAGTTAAACTATTTTTCATTCTTAGTCCAAAATATGTTAGTAATATTTTACTTTTAATAAAACCCCTTCAAAGTTAAGTTACTTTTTACTTTTAGTCCAACTCACTTTATTTCCATTCTTAACAAAACCCTCCTTCAAAGTTATGTCACTTTTCATTTTTAGTCAAAATACTTTAGTAATATTTCGTTTTTAATAAAGTTCCCCTTCAAAGTTAAGCCACTTTTCGATTCACTTTTGAATTTCCACTTTCAGTCCAAAACACTTTAGGGTAAAAGCTATAAATGCTCTACCTACTTACAAAAAAGGTCTAATCTGAATAACCGACGTGAAAAACACTAATTATGCATTATATATTTTTATCTTGTGATTCATTATGCATAACATACTTTTTTCTATGATTCATTATGCATAACATACTTTTTCTCTATGATTCATTATGCATATGTAAAAAAGTATGCACAATGAATCAAAAACCCGGTATATTATGCATAATGAGTGTTTTTCACGTTGACTATTCATTTTGGACCATTTTTGTAAGTAGGTAGAGCATTTATAGCTTTTACCCAACACTTTAGTATAATAAAGCCCTCCTCAAAATTAAACCACTTTTCCATTTTAGTCCAAAACACTTAAACCCACCTCAAACATAAACCCTCTCAAAATTAAGTCACTTTTTCAATTTTTATCCAAAACACTTTAGTATAACAAAACCCCCCTCAAAGTTAAGCCACTTTTCACTTTTAGTCCAAAACATTTAAAACTTAAACCCCTCCCATAAATAGCATGAAGTTTTGTACGGATAAAACTGTCAATTACAAAAAGCAAGGGGCAAAACAAATATTTAAAGGGAAAATTTCAATTATAGCCTAAAACACAAACCAAAAGCCCTCTAGATCTTTAAAAATGTTTTTCCATTTTTAGATCGAGTTGTCCAGAAGTACAACATTTGTTTATAAAAGTACAGTAGGCTGCCCCAAAAAATACGTTTCTTAATATTAAAGTACACATTTTTTGAGGCAACATAGAGTACTTTTTAGGGCAACTGTTGTATTTCTAGGCAACTTGGACTACTTTTGGAAAAACATTTTTGAAGAGACACAGTGGGTTTTTTGGGAGGGTTTTGGGCTATAATTGGAATTTTCCAATATTTAAATTAAGCACGTCAATGTTTTTGCCACGTCATTTATGTTATGCATGTCACATTTTACTTTTATGGTTTTAGAGTTCATTTGGATACAAAGTTTTTTGTGGATACTAGGGGACCAATCTCCACCCTTCATCTTCATCTTAATCTAATGGATAAGATTAAACCCAAAATTATTTTCAACTTTTTTTTTCAAATCTTAATTATCTATCCAAACGTTAATCGTCAAAGCGGAAAACAAAATATACATCACGACGAGCATTTATTATCTTTATATTTGATATCTACTTTGATATACTTTCTAGAAAATTATATTTTCAAGTTTTTGTCACGTTTTTTTCACCTTTTTTTCACGGTTTTTTCACTTTTTTTCCACGTTTTTTTCACGTTTTCTCACTTTGATATACTTTCGACAAAAAAAAATTCTGTTTTTTTCACGTTTTTTCACATTTTTTTCGACTTTTTCTCGTTGAAACTTGCATGAGAATCATATATGATATTTAGATTTACTGTTAAATCATATATGATGTTAGTGTTAAATCATATATGATAGTGTTATATCATATATGATATTAGTGCTATGTCATATATGATATTTAATTTTAGTGTTAAATCATATATGATATTAGTGTTATATCATATATGATTTTTAATGCAAATTTCAACAACGGAAAAAAAACGAGAAAAAAACGTGAAAAACGGAAAAAACGAAAAAAAACTTTTTCACAAAAAAACGTGAAAAACGTAAAAAAAAAGGTGAAAAACGTAAAAAAAAGGCACTCGTGAAAAAATAACGTGAAAAATCTAAAAAAAAAGCTATGTAAAAGACGTGAAAAAAAACGTAAATTTTTTGTTTGTCGAAAGTATGTCAAAGTAGATAATCTATTGAAAAGATGTAATTAAATGTCGTAGTGATGGTATATTTTTTTTTGTTATACGATTACAGTTAATGGAGATATTTAAATTTTAAAAAATAGGTGAAATAATTAAATGCTTTTAATCACAACCAATGATTTCTTTTTAGATGGATGATGTGGATGAGTCCCCTAGTATTCAACCTTTTTTTGGTTTCCAATATAACTCTCCTCTTACTTTTTATTGTGAAGATTTTTTTTTTAATTACAAGTTCTCTCATTTTACGTAAGTTTTCTTGCATGAATAAAATTTAACTCGAGAATTAATAACAGGGTTTGTTCCTAAATTTAACATTCATTTAATTGTACCGTTAAAGCTTTCGTATTTTGTCTCTTACAACTTTTGACGATATCTCATAAGCAACGCTTCCGAGCTTTTAATACTAGTTTTTCATAAATTTTGTAGATGTATTTACCTACATGTATATGAACAAATTATCAATTTGGGGCTACAATGCTACATTTAAACGAATTTGGGATGAATCAACGTGACCAAATGTATTTCTCACATAAAGAATTTGATCCCGACACACATATAAAGTTGAGGCTAGTTTTTGTTTACTAAATATGCACCAAACAAGGCTTGAACTCGATCGAGATGGAGTTGGTTTAAGCTAGGATCGTTTCGAGCATTTACAAGATTCACTCGTGACGAGCCAAACTCGAGTTAAAAGCAAAAGACTCGAAACGAGCTCGAGCTCGAGATTTGTGATTCTAAACGATCCGAGCTCGCTTTGGCAACCTTGGGCTCGACTCAGACCTTTATTCGGTAGTTATACTATGAATATTGTAACTGTTCGATTACTAACGGGCTTAACTATTAAAAGTGGGTATCTGATAGTAATTCGACTTAGCCAAGTTCATGATGTTATATTTCACCTTTTGAAGTTAAGGGTACTAACAATTTCACTTAGCCAAGTTTAGGGTACTAACATTTTTGCCATATCAAAATGATCTAATAACATAAATATTGTAATTTCAAGTCTCACATGTGAAAATATTGTATTTAAAGTGTATGTTAGCTGCTGGCTGTTTTACTTTCGACAATACAATCTATAAAATTTGCATGTAACCAATATTTGGCGTCACTAGTCAAGTTAGATAACACCAAGTAGAGGCCAGAAGCTGGTCACTAGCTTTGACACTTAGTGATCAATAAGGTGGTCACAAATGTAGAAAATTACGCTATTTTATTAAACTGATGTTCCAGTAAAAATATCATTGCTAATTCATTAAAAAGAAACACAAAACATTAACTATTACTGAGGTTTTAGTCCTCCATGTTTCAAATAAGAAAACATATAGTACAGGCTTTCAATCTTAAACGATAAACAAAACAAAGAAACCAAGTTTTCTCTCAAAGAGAAACAATACATGAAAGAAAGTACAATGCTGAATCACCAAAAGATTCCAAAAGTATAGCAAAGTTAAACTTACACAATTATATATCATATAATTATCATGACTATAATAGTTTAAAATGAAACATACATGTTAGGTACATGTAAGCCAACTTATATCAACTACCAAAAATGTTACATAAACTTGCCACAACTTGGCGATCCACAAACTACTTTAAAGCAGTAGAGGCTTTGCAACAAATAACATTGAATGAAAGAACTATAAACAATACAAAAATACATAAGAACATCAACTAAACAAGACTCTATCTTGTAGGCTACTCCTCTTATAGTCTCATTTAGAGTATGTCCAAACATCCAACATTATATGTCCAAACAGCATGTAATTGCTATGAAAAACAGCATACAAACACGTAATTGCTGCAAAAAAAAAAAAAAACATGGTTGCTGTAAAAAAACTGTGTCGGAATAGCATATTAAAGCTGTAATTGCTGTTAAAAAACAACATACATATAAGCCTGTTCAAAATGCTGAACTTTCTGCTGTCCAAATAACATATAGAAACTGTTTAAAGCACCATAAAAACCTGTCCAAACAGCTTTTAAAGACTTAAATAACCTGTAAAACCTGTCTGAACCGGGTTTCAAAACATTGAAAAAAATGTGGTATAGTAAAAGTACTTGTTGATGTCTGCAAACATTTGTGAATTCAATACACTTCACTGAATCAAACATGTTGACTTAAGATTTCATGGCGTAGTTAGACCAATTTTAATAATGCCGTCGTGTATCGGATCTAGGAAAGATATCCACAGATTGAAGAAGTTTAAGTCTGGAAAATCATCTATTTACTTGAAGATCTGTAGGAATAAGATTAGTAACGGAAGTGATGATGATTGAATTTGCAAAGAACAAGTAAAAGGTTTCGCATACCTGCGTTTTACAACAGCAGGTAGCAACCTGCTTTTAGAAAATGCGTTTTGAAAACACAGATAAGCACTTTTCTACTTATCCTATCCAAACACTAGTTAGATTATTGCGTTTTGAAAATGCAATAATCATATAATGAGCTTGCAAACGCAATCTCAAACACCCATATAGATGAGATTGTCACAAGACTAGAAAAAGCGTTGAAACTTCAATTGGAAATCAAAGTGCTGTAAGACGGTTTTTGTCTTCCATCTTCTATCATAATAACTACTCTATATATGTTTGAGTATATATACCTTCAGTTTCACTTCATTGATATCACTTTTCTGCATGTGGTACAACCTAAAGCAAAACTGGAAAGATGTTAGTTAAAACAGTAAACCAGAGAAATTGGTACAATTAGTGATCCACAAACTTCTCCAGAGCAGCGGCTTTGTACCAAAACGATCTGTATATAAGCATTTTTCATCATTAAGAATAAAGATTTACCAAACTTGGCTGTTTCTAACCAAATGGGGTGTAGGCACAAAAAATAGACTAGTGAGAGTGTTAACGTGAACCCAACTCACACACAACTTACATAATACAAATTACTTCTTTCTGGTGAAAAAAACGCATCAACTATCTTTTAATCGCAACTTCTCAACATTCTTGTGGACGTAACAAGAAACATATGGTTTGATACGCTCTGAGGGTAATAAAAATTACATGTGTGTTACCGCCAATTAACCTCAAAGATGAATAAATAAAACAATAAAGGGTTAATTACTTGAAAATGTATTATACTTGTCACTTTTTGTTATTGTGTGTATCGAACTTTTTTTTTTCTTATTGTGTGTATTGAACTTTCAAATTTTGACATTTGTGTGTATTTTTGCCACTATTCTGCCATGTAAAATGACCATTTTACCCTTCGAAATTTGAAAAAAGTAAGGGTAAAATGGTCATAAATACACACAAAGGTCAAAATTTGAAAGTTCAATACACACAATAAGAAAAAAAAAATTCGATACACACAATAACAAAAAGTGACAAGTATAATATATTTTCAAGTAATTAACCCAACAATAAACCAAACCATCCGAGCCAAAAACTATATATATGCAACCCATAATTATGTAGAATTCAGCTAGCACAACTTGCTGATGTGGGAAAACACTTTCTATATGAAAAAGGTGTAAAGAAGATAATACAGAAAAGTGCTACTGAATTGCTTACTTTATACAACAAAGTATGGGGCTATATATAGCCTTACAATACAGGAAACGTGGACTTCAACTAGGAGTAGAATGCTACCCATGACTCTCCTAAAAACTTGGCACATGACCCTCAATAACCCTTATACTCGGTCACATATCTTACCAATTCAAACTATCTTATTTAACTAAACACTAACTAACTAAAGTACTAAAACTGTAAAATACTTATTCAAGATTAAACCCAACATTCACCCCCTTAATCTTGAATCTTTCACGGTCTCGGCTCTTACGTTCATATGTGTTGTATTATATGATAGTTGCAATCACGAACACGGTCTCTTTCTAAGTTCCACGGTCTTCTCCGTCTATCGTCGGAACTCACTTTCCTGCCATGATCATCACGATCATTCTTTCTTCTCTTGTTTTCTGCTCGTCTTCCTTTCCCATGCTGCTCGTCACTCTTTTCTACTTGATGTCTTTCTCGTTCTTGCTACTTGCTAATCGATTCTTGCTTATCGATTCTTGCTAGTCGACTCTTGCTTTGCTTGTCGACTCTTGCTTTATTACGATTGTTTCTTGTTTGCTACTTGCTACAAACACGAAACTTTCTACTCGCTATCGTTGTCTTGCCTGCTACTTGCTACAGACTATGCGACAACCTTCTTGCTTGCTAACTTGCGATAACTTGCTCTTGCTTTCTTTCTTTTGATCACCAGGTGATCAACCTTGCTGCTTGCTTTCTTTCCTCTTTCTGGTCTTGCTTTTTTTTCTTTTCTTTCTCATTCTTTTTTTTTGTTATACCTGCCTTTCTTCCTTTTTCTTTCTCACGTCACCTGACTATCTTTCTCTTTCTCACGGCACCTGACTTTCTTTCTCTTTCTTCTTTCTTTATTGACCTATATGCTGCTTCTTCTTCCTTTCTTATGATCTAGATCAACTTCTTTCTTTCTTGCAAGAATCTTGCTACTAGTTGCTTTCTTCCTTCTTTCTCGTTCTTCTTGCTGTGATTTCTTGCTAGTTTCTTGCTATGTTTCTTGCTATCTTTCTCTTGCTATCTTGCTGCATTCTTTCACTCTTCTTCTTGCTAATTTTCTGCTTTCAAACAGTCCATACTACTGCGTTCTTGTGGTAACAGGCTGTGATCAAAACTTGATGCTTGCTTTTAACTTTTGTTGCCTGATCACAAAGATGCAATCGGCGTCCCTATTCTTGCTCTCCCACACATCGGGTATGAGCCCCGTGGCTCTGATACCACGTGTAGAATTCAGCTAGCACAACTTGCTGATGTGGGAAAACACTTTCTATATGAAAAAGATGTAAAGAAGATAATGCAGAAAAGTGCTACTGAATTGCTTACTTTATACAACAAAGTATGGGGCTATATATAGCCTTACAATACAGGAAACGTGGACTTCAACTAGGAGTAGAATGCTACCCATGACTCTCCTAAAAACTTGGCACATGACCCTCAATAACCCTTATACTCGGTCACATATCTTACCAATTCAAACTATCTTATTTAACTAAACACTAACTAACTAAAGTACTAAAACTGTAAAATACTTATTCAAGATTAAACCCAACAAATTAGTCACCATGTCAGGAACAAAACTCAAAAGCATAGCTGCTGCTTCACAAAATCTTATCATACACATGACTTTGTTACCAAATATTTCTGAAACTCTTATTACCACAGCAGGAGAGTTCTGCACTTTCAAAGTCAATAGTTAGCCTTTTTAAGTTTCCATTAAAACATTAAACAATGTATCTCCAATCCTTTCAACCTTCTCAAAAATCCTACAATACCTGTCTTGCCAAATAAGGTATATTTCAGCAGCTAGCTAGGATTTATTGCCATCCACAAGACTATTCTAAAATCCACTTAATCAACTTCTGCCCTTAGATCTTTGGGTTTGATTCAATGTTTAAAACTGCATCAAATATCCATAACATGTAAAGCATCGCACATACTTACACCATCTGATGCTGGACCAAATGCTTTAAGAACACCTTAAAAGCATAGTCACATGGAACGTGGTACGCTCCGGTACGAAATCGCAAAACGGGAACGCGGTTCGCTAGGTCCTTAAAATTCGGTACGAGCGGGGGTAGGCTCATTTCGGTACGTTCCGGTACGCTTTGGTTCGATTTATCATATAATTTGGTACGATGTAACAAATTTTGGTACAATGTTCCATATTATTATACTTATACTAATATGAGTTTTAACAAGTATATATAAGTTTGTACAAACTTTTATTAATTTATTATTATATTTAATATTTTTAATTATATACTTTATATAAGTGTTGCAAAATTTATATCATGTATGCGTTTTATTAAATATTTGATGAGTAAAACCCACTATTAATTAACATGAAAGATAATATTGGGTTAAAGCCCATTTATGTAATTTATCACTTGGGCCAAAATAAAGAATAAAAACAAATCAGAGGCCACTTATGCAGTTATTAGGGCAACTCTTTTTTTCAGCCGTTACACTTCTTCTATCTCTCTTTCAAAGCAGTCACCGGAAAATCAGAACACCTTCCTTTTCTCTCTTTCAAACCAGTCACCGGAAAATCAGAACACTTTCAAGGTACGCAAGCGTTGACCGGAACGCAGAAATTGGCGATCCGGGACGCGATCGTATCGCGTTTCGGTACGAGCGATCGGAAACGTAGATCGCGGCTGAGCCAGCGTTTCCTATGACTATGCTTAAAAGCACATAGTAACTATTCAGTACAAAATATATACAGATTGTGGCTCAAATTCGAGACCAACATATCGTACACATGGTTCAGGAATTTTATCGAACATTTTGTAGGCATTATTATACTACCTTTTTCTCACTCAAATTTTTACTTGATTAACAGATAATGTCTTTGCTCAGCAACCAATTTGCTCACCTCAAAGTCCCCCTTCAAAATATCCTATCTGCTACAAACAACTTCTCTAAAGAAAATGCCATCCGGAAGAGTGAACATGCAAAGGAATACAAGGGACAACTCTTGTGGTCCGGTGAATTAGAAAATACCATCCGGAAGAGTGTACATGCAAAGGAATACAAGGGACATCTCTTGTGGTCCGGTGAATTGATTGATATCACTGCTCGGAGGTTAAAGAAACAAAGGAATCGAGAACAGCTGTTTTGGATGGAGATTTCCATGCTTTCAAGTCTCAAGCATAAAAATGTGGTGTCTCTTGTTGGGTTTTGTGATGAAAATGATGAGAAGATCATCATTTACAGGAACGAGACCAGGGGAATGCTCAATGAATATCTAAGTGACCCGATGTTGTTGACATGGGTGCGAAGATTGGAGATATCTGTCTGTCTTGCACATGCATTGAGCTATATTCATTATGACGAGCAACGGGACTTTAGCGTAATACACCGGCTCATCAGCAGCTCTAGAGTTCTATTAAATGATGAATGGGAACCCAAGTTATGTGGTTTTGAAGATTTCATGAAGATTAAAGCTTCTCAGAGGCACCATTCATTTCATACTAATAGACTTGAGTATGTGTATGGGTATGGTGACCCAACATATATTAAGACTAAAAGGGTGAACCACAAGTCGGATATGTACTCCTTTGGGATAGTTTTGTTTGAGTTACTGTGTGGTAGAGAATCAATAATTGACTACAATTATGATAATTATTTGTCTTCACTAGCCATTACTCATTATCGAGAGAAAAAACTCGATAATATAATTGATAACGTTCTATGGAAACAAATAGACTTGCATTCATTCAACATGTTCGCGGAAATTGCGTACGATTGTTTGGACGATGAACGATCGCGACGCCCAAATATAGATGACATTGCCCCAAGGCTCGAGAAAGCTTTGGATTTAGCACGTGAAAACAAGCCGGTAAGACCTCTAAATTTTATCTTTTATGGCTCTTCCATAATATGTTTCCCTTTTCATTTAAATTAAGTTCAACCAAAATTTACGACAGTTTAAGAAAAAAATTAACGTTGAAACATAATTAATAATAAAAATAGTGAAATACATTCAATTTGTTCGAATTTTCATAGCTATATAAAGTGTTTAGTTAGATAGGAAAAAAAAGACACGAGTCGTAAACATGCAAAAAAATTTAAACATAAAAAGTTAATCTATTAAATAATTCGTTAACTTCATTTCCCATGCCAATGTTTTTATTTATCAACATTAATCTACATAAGGTAGCAAAGTATTTTTTATTTATCATATATGTCTTTTATCATTTTGGTTGAGATGTTAAAAGTTCATCATAATTAACTATGTCAAAGTTTGATCATGACCTTCCATATTGCCTTATAAAGTTTTTGTATGAGTTTTGCTTTTTTACATTGTAATTTATTTCTTTACATACATGGGGTGTGTCTTTCATTTAAAGAAATATATAATCTATTCAATTATAACAACATTTGAAATATCAATGAGTTTTTTGGTATATAAAATTTAGATTTTGCTTGTTTAAGAGGCCTAGTTTTCATGATTGCTTAGGGCACCAGAAATTCACTGGACAGCCTTGTATAAATTCATATACGGTTAAAATTTTAGTAAAATAACAAATTATCTTAAAACGTTCAAATTAAATTAACTTTTATCTATACATATCATTTCTTTATTGATAACACTTTCTATTGAAAAAATGTATTACATTAGCACAATTATAAATGTATTGCTATGAAAAGTATTTAAAATAAAAAACAAAAATGTCTTATTTAAATGAGCATTTGTAAATACGAGAGGAATATTTTCACACGTACTGCAACACTCGGGCAATATCTTCCTCGTTATTATAAACTTTGTAAATATATTTTAATTATTTACTAGATAAATATATTTTCCAATTAATTGTTTACTGCTAAACGTAGATACATAAATTTAATCGAATTTATCATAATGCCCTTAGTTGAAGTTATTATTACATAATTAAATTTTTTTATTAATTAATTAGGTAACAAAAATTTCATTATGCAATATGTAAGAAAGAAAAAAAATGATAATTATGTTTTTTCTTAATTATTATCAAATAATAGTTATTTTAAGTTGAGGAGTACAATAAGAAATGTAATATAAAATAATGATTAAAAAAGCTAAAATTTAAATGATTAAAAAAGGGACGTTAAGGGGAGATCGCCAATATACAATATTATACATACTGATGATGCATCGCTTGCTGTTAATTTGCATATTAACTAAATATCCTCTCCTTTTGTAACCAAACTTCGTTTTTGTGGTAGATTCACTCTGCGCCTAACCACCTTGCTCACCTAAGAATCCCCCTTGAAGATATAAAATCCGCCACCAACTACTTTGATGAAAAAAATGTCGTAGGCACATATGGATTTGGAAAGAGATACAAGGGACAATTCTCGTGGTCCGGTGAGTTGATAGATATAATTGCTTTGAGGTTAATTAATAACGAATGGGACGATGAAATAGAACAACAGTTTTGGACGGAGATTTCAATGCTATCTAGTCTCAAGCATAAGAATATTGTTTCTATTGTTGGGTTTTGTAATGAAGTTGGTGGAGAGACCATCATTTACAAGCACGACTTCAAGGGGAAGCTTGAAAACTATCTAAGTGACACGGCGTTGTTGACATGGGTGAAAAGATTGGAGATATGCATCGGTATTGCGCATGCATTGTGCTACATTCATTATGACGAGCCACGCAATTTTAGTGTTATACACCAGAATATCAGCAGTGATACAGTTGTACTGAATAATGACTTGGAACCCAAGTTGTTTCAGTTTCACAATTCAATGAAGATTAAAGCATCAGAAAGGCACCGTTCATTCCATACTGATTTAGTTTTATCTACAAAGGGGTATAGAGACCCAACATGTTTAGAGACCAACACTGTGAACCAAAAGTCAGATATATATTCCTTTGGGATAGTATTGTTTGAACTACTGAGTGCTAGGAAATCAGTAAATGACGATCAAGATAATAAGTATCTGGCTCCCGTGGCCATTTATCACTATAGAGAGAATGAACTCGATGGTATAATTGATCCGGATCTATGGAAACAAATGGATCCGCAATCATTGAATATTTTCGCTGAAACAACGTACAACTGCTTGAATGAAGAGCGATCACAACGCCCCAATATATATGAGATTGTCACAAGACTTGAGAAAGCGTTGGAACTTCAGTTGGAACGTGAAAATGTTGTAAGACTGTTTTCCTCTTTTTCTTTCGATATCATAATACTATTGTGTGTTTGTGTACTCTCTCAAATATACCGTTATAATACATGTACCAATAATATTATTCCTCTCATACGTCAATTTTCATTATTTTTGTACCAATATAATAACCAGTTAAAAAATGACTTTTTAGGCAAAAGTGGTCCCTTGTTTGTTTCTTTTGCATAATATGTCCCTTTGCATTTTTTTTTTCTTTTGCAAAAATGGTCTTTGTCTTGTGTGATTTTAGTTCCGCTTGCAAAACTCTTTTTACAAAATTAGTTCTTGCTTTTAATAATGGTACAAAACTAAAAGTTGGGGTATCAAACGAGTGATATTTTGAGCACATGTATCATTATGATACATTTGAGAAAATACATATCTATTGCATGGTTTAAAATTTAACTATACTAATTATTGTCTTTATGATGTTAAAGGTACACTTAGTAGCTGCGGCGGAACTTGAAGGCAATCATGAGAAGGTAATTATTTTATTTAAACTCTTGTTGTAATGATATATTTTTCTAGTTAAATCTTATCTGCTCATTATACTGAAACAAAATTTGTCGAAACAAGAGAAAAAGGATAAAGAGATATATGTTCAGATTTTGACAAGGGGAAGATCACATAAACAATTTAACTAGATATAGGTCATCACATAAACAAAATTAGTAACCCATTGAAGTGAGAAAAATGCCACATAAGTCATTTAAAGTGGGTGTTTTGTTCCGTTTATAACATGATGAACTGGTAAGAGTGAAAATTAGACATGTCATCACTTATATGGGTAACTTTAGTTAAATTGTGGTCACTCCGCCTATATTAATATATAAATCTTGAACTTTTGGTTACAAATAAGAAGTCCTATTAAATAAGGTGTAGGTGTGGAGGTAAGAACCACATAAGGAGGTGCTGCCTCAAAATGATTATATACATGTGGTGTACTTAGTTTTAGGAAAAGAGTAATTATAGATCCATATAAATTTCATAAAAATAAACAAAACAAGGATATGTCATAATAATATATGATATCTCACATTGTTTTGATTTTTTTTTTTTTCGTATTTGCATCCACATATTAACATACACATCATTGTGTGCATTTATTTATTTAATATTTTTTAGTAAAATTTGTATGAATGTGACATTCCTCCTAAAGGATAATATTCATTAATATAACCCTTGAAGATATGTCTAACCTTTAGGTGAAGACACGTGTCACGTGACAATTTCTAAGGGTATGCTAAACTTGTAGGCGTTGAGACACCCCCCTGCGTTTTAATCTCGAGTTTTACTACATCCACAAACAATCCACAAAGAAACATCCACAAATACGTGTTGTGATGTTTTGATTGGTGTATTTTGATACACTTTCTCTCTCTTCTCTTTAGGGGTGAGCAACGGTCCAAAATCGGACCGGACCGGCTAGGACCGGACCGGACCGAGACCGAAATGGTCTAAAAAGC
>BQNB010035059.1:25403-46803 GCA_026074375.1 Tanacetum coccineum
TATTATGTTAATTTATATGACTATGTGAATGATCTTACGTGCTAGTCTTCCGCTGGGTGCTCGTATTTATTAATAGTTAATATGGTCTTAATGTCTACTAATTCCAACAAAAGTAACTTCAACACCGTCTTACACGGGTTATGGGTTCAATTCCATGGTGTAGGAGGTGGAGACGTAGATAGCCTTACCCCTACCTAAGGTAGAGAAGCTGCTTTGGTAGAAAAGGACCTCTGGCCTTGCAAAGAGTAAGGATCGAACCCTTGACCTCTCTCTCAAGAGGCAAGGGTGTTAACCACTTGATGTTAGCCTTGCTATCATGTTTATTAGGTCCTAATAAACTTATATACGCTGAAACGTTTCAAAATAAGCCACAAAAAGTATGAAACATATGCCGAAAACCAAATAAGCCATAAGCCCGCTATATAATCTGAAACAAACACCCTATATTGTTATGTTTAATGTTGCCTTTAAAAGTGATTATGTCATATGAAATAAACATAATTCGCCTAGCGGTATTTGTGAAATTCTAATAATACTCCTCGTGCGCGCGTGCATCGATGTCAAAGACTATTTTTCCTAGATAATCTGATAAGAGAACCTCATTTGTTTACCCATTTATTTTTCATTGCCTTAAATAAATAATTGATATAGAATTTATTCGCAACATAGATACAAAAACCATTATTGCCTATTGAATTATACTATGAACTGATCATGGTATTTATGAATTGTGGACATTTATTAGTCGACATCCTACTTTGAAGTGGGCACAGAGAGCTGATGTGATATTCATCACTATTGATCTGCCTGACGCCAAAGACGTGAAGCTGAAACTCGAGCCCGAGGGTAAGCTCTACTTTTCCGTGAGAGCAGGAGCTGACAACATACCTTATGAAATAGACGTCAACCTTCATGACAAGGTGGATGTGAATGTAAGTACTATTGTCAACGTTTTTATTACCATGTCATAAATATTCAATCGATATCATACCGATGGGTTTCAAAACTGTAGGAGAGCAAGTCGGGCGTTGGGTCGAGAAATATTATCTACCTTATAAAGAAAAAAGAAAGCAAATGGTGGACTAGGCTTTTGAAGCAAGAGGGAAAGACTCCGGCTTTTGTGAAAGTTGATTGGGATAAATGGGTTGATGAAGATGAACAGGATGAAAAGGGTTAGTTGATTTAATAACCTACAACTTGTTGTAAAATTATTAAATCTGTTATGAATTTATTATAATGTGAATTTATTTATGCAGCTGATAGGCTTTCTCTGTAAGTACAACTTCAGTCTAGGCCTTGAGGGATGTCTGGGATTGTGATTCCAAAGCAGATTTTATGCTTACGAAACAGTGTACTCCAAAACAATTTTAGGAGTATTTTTGTTTTGCATAGGCGATAATTATATAATCTTCTCTTTAATGCAATCCCAAACACCCTCTTAGTTTTGCAGGTGATTCATTGCAACTTCCATGAGTTGTCTAACACGAGGTGTTATTACTTGTTATTCTGCAGAATCTTAACATGGGAGGTGGTGAAGGGTTTAATGCAGAAGGTAACCATATATGAAATAGTCATCTAATGATTTTGTTAAGTGTGATATCATTTTGTTGTATTAACCCCCGTGTGAACATTTGCAGGTGATGAAGATGATACTGACACTGAAGAAGAGGCGAATGAAGAGGAAGCTATTGGTAAGCAGGAAGTTGCACCACCCGTTAGTAACCAAGTTGAGGCAACAACTTGAGCTAAAGATTTGGTAGTTATAGGTTTGGTATATGACTATATGGTATTTGACATCAATTATAGTCGGTACTAGTTTATCTTGAAATATGATATGCCGGTGGCTAAAATTTTATAAAAAATTTCATCTTTTCGACATATGCTGTGATGTTATTGGCTAGCTTGTGTGTTTTGTCGATCTCATGACATCTTATGTTAATTCATGTAAGCCGTTGTATCCATTATCAGCTTATATGCTAGTTCAATATCGTTAATTTTTAGTGTTGGAAGCATGTTGGTCGATAATGTTAACAAAGATACTAGTACACAACCAAGTGTATAATATTATCAGCAAAGGTAAAACACGACGATGAGCAAAAACACTAATAGTTACTGTCATTTGAAATAACGGAATTAGTGACATCCACGTCAATGTATTCAAATATGGGAATGTGCAACTGAAACACAATAACATCTTAAATGTCTTGGCGGGAGCTTTACTGAAGTTACGAGTTTCTACTGTCGTGAAGTGTCATAGTTCAGAAGGCGGACGCAAACAACTTTAAATATATTTGTATGTATATGTGATATTTAATAGATCAAATATTTTAATAATGTTAATAATTAACTATATATTATTCAACTAATATTTTTTTAAATATACAATTCGATACAATTTATTTTTATATTATATGTGATGTTTTAATATGTTTCATTTAAGTTGAATGACATCTATGTACAATGTATGCATTTTATATGTCAATTCTTTATATTTTCGATTAGTTATGTAATTTTTATGCACAATTTATAAGGGTGGAAAATTCCCGAATTCCCGTAGGGATCCTTGATCTCTGTTGGAGACGGGGATGAGGACGTAAAACGGTTCCCTGATGAGGATGAGAGTAAAAAACGGGAATAAAAATGGTAAATACAATCTCTGACATTCTCTGTCGCATTGCCACCCATACTTGCATAGCTTTTAGGCTGGATGGAGTAAGAGCACCAAACTCACCATCCACCTCAGCGCCACGTCAGCTTTCTCTCTTCAACTTTACCACTCACCTTTCAACCGTTTTTGACACTCACCTTTCATACCAAACTCACCTTACACGTCATTTTTTTTATTTAATTTACTTTCATTCATAAATTAAAAACGTTAACGTAAACGTACAAAATTAATAAAAACGTAAATGTAATTAAAAACTTTTATTGATTAAAATGTAGAATGTGAGAAGTGTGTATAAATAAATAGAATAGTTGTGTTTAAAAATGGAAGAAGTAGTGGGTATTTATAGGTAAAAAAGGGTTTTTTTTTAGTTTTTTTTTATATCAAACGGTTGTAAAACATGTAGGCCCGAAATATTACCACTCACTTGTGGCGAGTGGCTCACCACTCACGGTGCAACTCGCGCGTGAGTTGGTACCACTGGCATAAGAATCGAATGGTGAGTGGCCATTGTGAAGGGTGAGTTTACCCTTACTCCATGCAGCCTTATGGTAAAAAAGTATGAATGGTAAATGACTACGTGTTCTTATTTTCGGCGGTCAATGGAATTAATCTACTTCAAAAAAAAAGGAAAGTAATGGTGTAAATGACTATACCCCATTTGACTCTTTTATTAGAAGTTTCTTCCATCATCTAATTTTTCTTCATTTGAATTTAGTAAATTTCTCTTAATCATAGTAATTAAGAAAAACAAAGTCTTGTTCTTTCATCTTTCAAGAAACCCTTCTAGATGGCTTTTATTTATGTATTTGTTTATGAGGAGGCAATGTGGGTCGAGTTTTGGTTGGCGGGTTCGGATTGATAGGTTCGGGTTGACGGGTTGGAAAACTTTAACCTTAACATGACCCATTTAAATAGTAGGGTCAGCTATGTCAACCATAATTGTTTACACATAACTTAAACCTGACCCATTTAACCCGTATATATATTTGGCTTGGCGGGTTAAATAGGTCACACAGGTTGAATATGTTAAATGGTTTCGAGTTAACCCATCTAACCCATTTTATATACAAAAGTTGGCAAATCAAACAAACTTTTCTACAAAAAAGTTATGCTTTTTGATGTCGTTGTCAAATCAACTCTATGGATCCTTTGGCTATTTCGTAACGAGTCCACGTTTAACTTAAAACGTTCAAATCAAAGCCTCATTCTCAACGACATCAAACTTTTTACTTATATACGGACTTCTAATAGATGTAGGAAAGCCTCGATTAATTGGATAGAATGATATAGTAATCGTTGTAAAGCTTTGTTAAGTCCGTAGCTCCTTGTCGGGGTCTTTTTTAATAAAATGTCGTTAAAAAAATATATACAAAAGTTGGCACATTACACGGGTTAAACAAATAAGTTAGCGGGTCAACTCGTTTAACTCATTCAACATGCATAACAAAATATAAATACTTTTATTTAAGAAAAAAAACTTAAACAAGTTGCCGGGTCGACACGCTTAATTTATTCCCAACCCGAACGTTACGTATTAATAAATGGGGTAGATGAGGCGACTCAAACCCGACCCGAAATCTGTTTAGACTCAACCAAGATCTATTAATTTTTGTGTCGTTTTCAAAAGTTGAGTTTGTTGTCGGGTTTGAAATTGTTATCCTTATAAAGTTTTTGTGTGTTTGAAGTTGTAAATAAAATTGATAATATGAAGTGGGGACGATGAGAAAGAAAGAAAGTGGTATGAAATTGTGCGGGAAATCAATGAAGATGTTGAGAGTCAAATATGGCGAACAAATTTCATTGTTCTCTCTCTGGATTTTTATATAATTTCTATGGGTTTTGCTAAACTCCGCACATCGGGTAGAGCTTAAGGTGTATTTAATACACACAAATTTTCCTAATTAACCCGGAAATTCGTTAAATACACATAAAAATATAGTAATTTATAAGTTAATTTAATGTGTATTCAATGCATTTTTTTGTTAATTAGGAAAGTTTGTGTATATTAACTATACATTAAGCTTTGTCTGGTGGACATAGTTTAGCAAAACCCAATTTCTATTACAGAAAAAGAATTAGATACAAGAAAAAATATGAGGGGCCAGCACAAGTCGGAGTATATGCCACGCTAATTCATCACCTTTGTATTGCCATAAATTAAGGAACAAATACAAATTCGCATAGGAGAACATACTATTAAACACAACCTTAATCTGCTTATGTATTTTGATAAGGGTGTACTAGATAGTTGTTGAAGTGATAGTTAACCGCATTTTGATAATTATTCAATGGATTACAGGTGTAAAATGCAATTAGCTAAATTTTGAGTAAATTGCATTTTTTGGTACTGTGGTATGGGCAATTGCCAGTTGAGGACCCTAACTTTTGAAATTGCAGTGATGGTCCCTATTTTCAAGTTTGGGTTGCAGGTTTGGTCCTTTTGGGTTGCATTTTTGGTCCCTGTGGTTTGGCCAAATTGCAGGTTTGGTCCCGGCCCGGGACCAAATTTGCAACGAAAACTTGAAAATAAGGACCATCACTGCAATTTCGAAAGTTAGGGTCCCAAACCTACAATTTGGCCATACCACAGGGACCAAAAATATACAATTAAACCCTCCAATCTTTTTAGTGGAGGTTTGGATGAGGAATACCGACTTGACTTACGAAACAGTGCGGCTCGGGCTTGACCCTCGGCTTTCCACAGTACAAGAGGCTCATCATTTTTCGACTTCATGCCACTCTCTCCTTTGGAGGCCTTATGTCAGCAGTTTGACAGTATGACAAACATATAATAGTATTACAATTGGATTACTTTCTTTTTTTGCTAGTTTATTATAAGTCATAATTATTGAAGTGGACGACTACTTTTACCACCAACTTTTATTTTCATTGCAATAGAAGAATATTGGGACAGAGGAAGTATTCAGAATTATATTATTGTGAAAGCACCTAGAAGAATATTTTTGTAATTCTTGTTATTATTAGTATATATATAGTAGCAATTGCGTAGCAATTGAAATTAAAAAAACACAATGAATGCTATCAGTATCTTTTTTCTTCTCTTTCTTTTCACCATGTTTGCTTCTTCTTCTTCCAATAATATTCATAAATGCCATAAAAAACAGAGTGAAGCCTTGCTTCTCTTTAAACATAACCTTTCATCCATCAGATACACATTTAGTCCCCGCTGAACAGATTCTTATCCAATAATGATGAGCTGGAACACAAGTACAGATTGTTGTATTTGGAATGGAGTCACTTGTGACCGCTCCACCGGTGACGTTATCGGTCTTGACCTTAGTGGCGGAACGCTACGTGGTACCATTCATCCTAACAGCTCCCTCTTCAACCTTCCTCACCTCCAAACACTCAACCTTGCTTTCAATGATTTTACTGGCTCCCAAATTCCCAGTGAAATAGGAAGGTTTTCAAATAGTCTCACTCATCTAAACCTCTCTGGCTGTGGGTTATCTGGCCAAGTCCCTCCGGATATCACACTCCTTCATAAATTGGTCTCTCTTGATCTCTCTTTTAATTATTTCAAGCTTGAACCACATGTTTTCATCAATTTGTTACGAAATTTTACTAATTTGGAAGTGCTTTCACTCGATGATGTTAACATCTCTTCGGTTTTACCTACCAGTCTTAACATTTCTTCTTCTTTGAAATTACTAAATCTCCGATTCACTAGATTGCAAGGAAAATTACCTGATTACATTTTCAATCTTCAATCTTTGGAAACACTCGACTTGAGATATAACCAATTCACAGGCAATATCCCTTCGAAAATATCAGTGAACCTAACACACCTCACTTCTATGGGTTTATCACTTAACAACCTTAATGGGACATTTGTTGGGATATGTCCATATCATAAATAAATATACGGCCAGAAATATATGAGCCTATGGGGGTACACGCGTTTACACAGAGGATACGTTTATTAATGTATTTAATATATTTATCGTATATTAATTATATTAATATGTTTCACGAAATAATTAATCAGTTACGTGGCTTAATTGATATGCAAACATTTCTACAACTCACCAACCTCACTGACCTAGACCTTTCATTTAATAATTTTAGTGGTGAATGGGAGTTGGATACAATGTTATCAAGCCTCACAAACCTTGAAAATCCGATCTCTCAGTACAGCCGGTTTCTCTCGTACAACAACTCAATGCAATGCATTATGTCAATTCCTGGTTTTCGGTACTTAAGATGGCCTTGCAAACTAAATGTTATCCTGAGTCATTTCGACCATGAAACAGCTTTCAAGAGTTCGATCTTATCTGTAATGAGACTTTCATGCCAATCTCATTGGCGGTAGGGGAGATAGCGACAGAGAATAGTTAGCGTCTTTTAAATCTCTCACATAAATTTTCATCACAGGCTTGCCACAATTCAATGGTATGAGACTAGTGAACTTACTTGCAGTCCAACTGATTGAGGGGCCATTCCTCCACACAATTTGCAACAGATCGGTCTACGGGTATTTGGATATGGCACATATAGCTTGTGATGGAGTGATTCCACAGATGTAGTGGGAAATTTCAGCAACTCTCTCAAATGATGGATTTGTGGAACAATAGCTTTCAGGAACATCCAAATGTATGCGAGGAATCATCCATTAGAGGGCGAAGTTGAATGGAAATCGGTTAGAAGGAGGAGTGCCACGTTCCTTGTCCAAATGTGAATCCTTGAAAGTACTTGATTTGGGAAACAACCACTTGAATGGTACATTCCCTCGTTGGTTAGGAGAACTTCGTTTTCTGCAGGTTCTTATCCTCAAATCAAACAACTTTCATGGAAACATTCAACCCTCTTTTGCTGTGAAATCCCCATTCCCAGGTCTTCAAGTTCTCGACTTATCTCATAATGGCTTTGTAGGTCAACTCCCTACAAAATATTTTCAGAATTTCAATTCCATGAAGAATGTGGTGAAGGACAACACAGAACCACAATATTTATACATGGGTCGTGGAAAGTATTACTCGTTCGTAGTTGCCATGAAAGGGATGGATCGAGATGTTCCAAGACTCTTTGTTGGCCTAACTATTATTGATTTATCAAACAATTATTTCGAAAGTGGAATACCAGAAATAATCGGAAATTTGAGCGCTTTAAAAGTGCTCAACCTTTCCCACAATAGTCTCAATGGTCGAATCCCAGACTCTCTTGGTAAACTATCAGAGATTGAATCATTAGACCTTTCTTCGAACCAACTCACAGGAAATATCCCACAAAGCCTTGCAGGAATCAACGGTCTTGAGGGTCGTAGCATCATCACAAAACCATCTCGTAGGACCGTATTCCGGAAGGAACACACTTCACACACTTGCGATGAGAGCTTCATTTGCAGGGAATTTGGGACGTGTGGGTTTTCATTGCAGAATGTAGTGACGACACACAAGCCCACTTGAAGAACATGAAACTCACGAGATAAAAGGGGATTTACGTGCAGTGGTGAACGGTGGGGATATGGATTTGGGACCCTACTTGGCTTGAGGATTGGGAATCACATGGTGTCACGAGAAAGTAAGTGGTTTTTCAACTTGATTGCTGATGCAGGGGAGCGTCTGATTTTAGAGCGAAACAAGAGAAGATATGTATTTATCGGGAAATGACCGCTAGATTATTGAAGGTACGATTTTCTAAATGTTTTCTTATTTCACCAAATTGTGAAAAATGCCTTACTCTATGAATTTTCTTGGTCTTAACAATTTTTTGATGCAGTAGAAGGAGTCGGACCTCGGACCATTTCAGTTATTCAACGTATACTCAGCTTCTTCTGAATTATGATGTTTGTGCTTTATTTCTTTGAATTGCTTTGTAATGTGTATAAAGCTTATTGTATAAATCCAATGGTGGCAATGGGATCCGAGTTCTAGTGTTTGTTACTGAATTGAAACATATTCTTCTCGTTAGTATGAATCGTAAGTTGCAAGCTTAATAAAAAGTTGCAGCGTAAACTGAATGGTGTAAATGACACAGGCATTATTAATAGATAACATTGTGTTTGTATATCTAAATTTGACCCATTCTATTTGTGCTTCTGTGCGCATACCAGTGCTCCAAAATGATCATAAGTTGATTCAAATTAATGCTTTAGCTTACACGAGCAAACTAAAAGATTAGAAAACTGAAACGAGTTTCATTAAGAGAGACTGGCACTTCAACGTAGGTACCTGCTAGCAATTAGCACACGTGCGAAGCGCGTGAAGCATGATACGCGATCCTGAAGAATGGAAGCTATCTGGTAAGGCAGAAGTTGCACCACCCTTTAGTAAACCAAGTCGCGGCTCACAACGTGACTAAAGATTTGGTATATAGACTATTTGTTATTCAGCTATAGATTCAAAGCTGATGTCAGAGGCGATCTAGTAGTGTTTTTACATCAGTTATAGTCAGTACTAGTTAGATCTTGAAAATACATGCTGTGGCCAAAAATTTATAAAAAGTTTCATCTTTTCAGCATATGATGTAATGTTATTGGCTAGCTTGTGTGTTTTGTCGATCTCATGACATCTTATGCTAATTCATGTAAGCCGTTGTTTCCATTATCAGCTCATATGCTAGTTCAATATTGTGCTAAAAATATTACCCTGTTTGGTCGATAATGTTGATAAAAAATACCGAACACAACCACGGTAAAACATTATCAGCAAAAGATAAAACACACGATGAGCAAAACACTCTCAAATACGTTGTTTCATTTGGATAACGGAATAATAGTAACATCCCACATCAATGTATCCAAACATGGCAATGTGCAACTGAAACACAATAAAAAGCTTAAACATCTCGGTGGGAGCTTCATAGAGTTACGGCTATATATAATTTTCTGATTTCACTGTCAGGAATGTCATAAGATAGCAGTTCCAAGGAGTAGGAACAGCAAGTGCATACATCTCCTTTGATCTTTCAAAGTACAGCCTGAAATTTGCGAGATTAAAAGTAACATATTTACTGTAGCTTACACTGCATGAACTTAAAGCGGTAAGATAAACGTTAACACAATGACGAAAAGCGAATACATGTTCAAGTTGATTCCTCACTTTCCTCGAATTCTTCAAATCATTTCCCCATGTTGCACAGATACCAACTTCCACTGAAAGGTCTAGACTGTTCATACTACACAAACATTTTAAGCAAGAAACCAACTTTAGTAATGTGTCAAAAGGCTATCATTTACGCACAATTACCAGGTGAATGTATATGCTAACTATACTAGCCAGAGTATAATATACTGGGAACTGTATTTTGAAAGTTTTTAAAAGAGCCTGTTATTACTTATTTGTGCCAGGTGCGATATGAATAAAAATTGGTCCATGTTTAAGATACACTAGACTCTAGAGAACGTTAGTTCAACCCGTTTATAGGTGAACACATGATTTAAGTTATACTTCTCTGGCGGGTCAACCAAGTAAACATATAAAATTAGCTATAGAATGTGATCAAACTCCCTACAGCTTTATATTTCAGACGCTACATTATCATTCCAGTTATATAGTTTCTTAATCACATTTAATAAATGTCTTATGAAATTCAAGAAAAAAAGAGACAAGAAAACCAATATTTCCTGCTTGAGCCTTTATATTTCCTCTTTTCGAGTTAAAAGTTTATATTGTTAACAAAGGTGGACCCTTTTTAAGAAAACGTTGATAACAAGGAACATTTAAGAACTTTATGTTCATGCATTTATGATATGGTCTTAACTTTTAGCATGTGCACACAACACAATTTGAAGTCTAATTTCTCAGAGCACATAAAAAATCACGCAGATGCATCATTAATGAATTACCTGTCTACGAATTGACCCGGACAAATTAAATGTGCCAGATGTGTCACTATCTGTAGTCAATGACAGCATTATAGTACTTGTTAAGCAGTAATGAGCCATTCCTTCCTCGTCTGGCCCCACCTAAAGAATAACGAGCAATTTCAATGACACATAAAGTTTCAGATAACGAGACATTTATATTTCAACCCGACACAAGAGTGATGAGTAAAGAATACCTGGATAACATGTATAGCCTCCCATCCACCCTCATGCAGATAGCCTCGTTTACCATGTGCATACTTTGATCCGTCTTTATATCAAATATAATTTTCAAATTAGTTCATATAAAAAAAGGACTAAGAGCTACTTCGGACAAAAGAAAAACCTTTTTTGATTAAAAAGCAGGCCACGAAGCCTTCATTGTCTCATCCTCTTCCATAAATAAACTGGTGATATTGGCCAACTTCATATTACCCTAACTGAAGATACATACCATTTTCCCAAATTAGTTGCTTAAGCCAACAAAGGATATTAAAATTTAAGACGAGGTGTAGTAAAGGACTCACTGGTTCACAAATATATCGTAAAAACACTTCATTTGCTTCAACTTCTAGCTTCCTTAATTCCTCTGATGGATACATCCCGTCGTCCAAGTGAGGATGAAATTTATTTGACCAAGGTGATCTGCAAGAAAAGATAAAATATAAGGTCCTAAATCAATATGACGATATCAAGAAGTGTAACAAGCGGTCAATGCTGCATTGATGAGAATCATCATTAGCTGATATCAATTTAAAGCATTATAATTTTACCTTTAAGAGTCTTGCTTTCTGTTGTATTTCACACAATATGAATTCTTTCCCACTATCCTCGTCACATAAGACCTGTTTTGCATATTAACAAGACTGAGTGAAGTTGCAAACGAAAAAAGAATACAAAGGTCTACAGAAGGATGCATCCATGGTAGACAATTACATGCAGTATGCGACAATACTTCACTGCTGCATACTTATTTGATTACGACAGACAGAAAGCATACTGAACTGACAAAAAATACTAGCTATTACGAAATGTCAACTTCCACTATGTGCTCTATTCTAAAAACCTTCACTATTTTCCTTCGCCAATGACGCAATAGCACGAATCCTATATTTTTCTTACAGGTTTCAAGATTTCCATCATTGTTTATAACCCAAGCTAAAATAAAGGCACACAGCAGCGTTTGATGAAGCATTATTATGGCGTGCAGCTCTAGATATATAGTTCCATATGTTTCCAAGTAGAGAAAAGATAGCTACAAGCAAGGTTACGAGTACTACACAGTATGACATTAAGCCGAGCAAGAAATAAAGTTAACAAAGCAAAGCTATCTCTTGCTGCAATTAGACGCAAACTTAAGATAAATGCTAACATAGCTTGATACTGATTATAAAACATGTGCCATATGTAACTTAGCTCTCAGATCACAACTACTATTATCATGATTCGTCTATTATTATCTCCGTATTATCCTTCATTTGTGGTCCAGAACATCTTCACTACCACTACACCTACTCTTACCTACTTCACCTAAATCACAATTCAACAATCCAAACACAAACATAATACAAATCTCTAACAAAACTGAAATCACGTCAGCATTTCTAATCCCATAATCAACAAGCTCAATATAGTAGATTAAGATTAAGTGATTAACACATACAAATTCATAATTTCAACAGCAAACTATATCACTACTTCATTCTTCATTTCACCGACTCTAACCCAACTCATCCATTTTCACAAATCCTCATTCAATCATCTAACACTCCAAACATTCACACAATACTAAGCCGATGCAATTTCTGTTTTTCATTTAAAATAACGGGACCTAACCACAAGCACACAAACGAAAAACAGTTGTAACAATTCCTAACACAAAGCATCAACAAAAAGTTCTTAAAAAAAGTAAAATTAACGAACTAGTCGTAGTATATAATAAAAAAAACTTAAAGCTCATCAATTTCATTAACATACATCAATTACTAGTCTTTTTTTGGTAAGGTAACCATGGTTTCTGACCTCTAATCCACAGGGTTTGAACCCACCGCCACACAGACTCAAACCGGGTAAAGCCCTCCCTTTTCAGGAAATTGGCATGACCCCACTACAGGGTTGTTTACGCGTAGCAGAAACTGAAAAGGGAGGGCTTTACCCGGTTTACAAAATAACCGTGGATTAGTTGGACAAAAGGTAAAAACCATGGTTAAAACAAAAAGGTCTTTTGTTTACCGACTAATCCACGGGGCTTGAACCCAAAACGGGTAAGGGGGTTTTTGTTTTGGCTTATACGTGGGCTTATAAAATGTCATTTGCCAATAGGCGAGTGAATAATTACTAGTCTTTATTTGGCCGACTAAATCAAGGGCGGAGCTAGAAAGTATTGCTCTACGGGGCACACTTTAATAATTCTTGGAAACTACACTACAAATTGGTTCTTACGGGGCGCATATTACAAAAAAAAGGCAGAAATTTTAGACTAGAAATATTTTCCGCGGGGCTTGAACCCAAAACGGGTAAAGGCAGGGGTTTTTCTAGGAGGTTTTATAAAATAATACTAGTACTAGCCTGTAATAATAATAAAGTGATGACAAGTATTGAACACCAACGGGTTTTTTGGGTTAATTATTTTTAATAATTTTATTGGGGGTGGGGGGGGGGGGGGGGGGGGGGGGGGGGGGGGGGGGGGGGGGGGGGGGGGGGGGGGGGGGGGGTTAGCTGTTAAAAGTTTTTTTTATAGGTGCTTATGAGCTTATTAAGATTTGAAAAAGCCGATAAAGCTCACATATTTCAGCTTATAAAATGTTTATCACCTTGAGCCTGTGGCTCAAGTACATAATCTATTAATAAAAATCTGAAAAAAAATGAGCTTAATTGGGTTTTCCAAATCTTGATAAGCTGATAAGCCCATAAAATAAGCTAATCCAAATACCAAAAACACAGACTTAAAAAAGTAAAAAAAAAAACCCTTAAAAAACATACCGAAACAACATGTAAAAAAAAGATATACTACTACCTGAAGAGGGTGGTCGATTTGAGAGAGGAGATCTGAAGAGTGGTCTGGTAAAAGGGATAAAAGTGCGGAGAGGGCTGTTTGTGTGTGTTTTGGTGGCATCCTCCTCATTAATCCCATCGCTCCTTCCATTTTTTTCAAGCTTGGTTGGTTTTTCAAGATGATTGTAAGAAAATGATAAAAACCAGTTTTTGTTTTGATCTGAAAATGAAAATGTTTGTTTCCCTCTACAGATACAGACGTGTGTTTTTTTTTTTAATTTATAATTTTCTCTTTGGCCGGTTTTTATTTTCAAAATTTTGGGATAAGAAAATGTATTTATTACTAATTTTTTTTAGACTTTATTTTTTTTCATTATCATAATAACGTACATTTACATATGAAATCGGTGGAAGACAAACGAGCAACAAGCTGCGCTGCTAGCTTTTTTTTATTGCAATGTTAATCTTATGAAAAACCACATTTGTAGATTTATGTGTCATAATATTATTGCTCATAACCCGTTAAATTCTATTGAGTAGCTCCATTTCCTCAGGTGCAAAGAAACCAAATGTAAAAAAAACACAATTTTACCATTTTATAATTATTTTATGTTTACATGTAGCTATGTAAATAATAATTTTCATTAAGGGTAATATATTAAACTTAAGCAATGTTCACCGGTATATATAGTACTAACAATTAATTTGTGACAAAGCGAAAAAAAATGGACAATAAAATAAGGACGGAAAGAAGTACTTATAGTATAACAATCAAGTTACCAGCGCAGCGTGGCGCGGGCGTTAAATTTTTCGTAAAGCTCTGTTAACGGACCGTTAATTTTTTTATTTTATTTATTATTTATTTTTAATTGTTTTTTCCGCGCAAAAAAAAAGCGTTTTTTTTGTATGTTTAATAGTTAAATTTATCTTTTCTTACACTCTTACTGCGGTCGTTTATTTTTCGTGTGGTTGTTGCGTGTTCCATTAGTTCTTTTTTTTTTCTTTAATTTTGTGCAGTTTATTTTATGTCCGGTCTCATATTTAATAGTACGGTGTTTACTTCTTCAGTATCGTGTTAGTATTTTTTTTAATGGTCTTCGCGTTGTTGCGTCCCGCGTTAAAATTTTATTTTTTATTTTTTTTGCTGAAATTTTTTTTGCCTCATGGGTGTAAAATGACTCTTTTAAGTCAATTCGAAATTGTTACTTACTTTATCTGAATGCGTCGGTACTATTTTATAAAATTTTTTTCTCTTTATTTGTGGCCGAAAATTTTAAAAAAAAAAACTAATTGGGACCGGGCCCAAATTTTTTGGGCTAACTAAAATAAATAAGTGAAAGTAGGTTAAAAACGCGTCGTTTAATTCTATTATCGTGTTTAGTAGTTTTTTTGCCATGGTCTTGAACCGCGTGTTGCGTCGCGTAAAAAAAATTATTTTTTTTGCGACATTTATTTTATTGGTCTCATGGTTACAAAATGACACTAGTTTAAGTCAATGAATTTTTTTTTTGTCGAAAGTATATCAAAGTGAGAAAACGTGAAAAAACGTGGAAAAAAAGTGAAAAAAGTGAAAAAAACGTGAAAAAAGGTGAAAAATTTTGAAAAAAGTGACAAAAACTTGAATTTTTTTTTGTCGAAAGTATATCAAAGTGGATATCTATAGATAGATAATTAAATGCTCGTCGTGATGATATATTTTTTTTCGCTTGACGATTAACGGTTTGAGAGATATTAAGATTTAAAAAAAAAGATTGAAAATAATTTTGGGTTTAATCTTATCCATTAGATTAAAATGAAGATGAAGGGTGGAGATTGATCCCCTAGTATCCACAAAAAACTTTGTATCCAAATGAACCTAAATCTTATAATTATTTTATGTTTACATGTAGCTATGTAAATAATAATTTTCATTAAGGGTAATATATTAAACTTAAGCAATGTTCACCGGTATATATAGTACTAACAATTAATTTGTGACAAAGCAAAAAAAATGGACAATAAAATAAGGACGGAAAGAAGTACTTTATAGTAGTAATCCGTCAAAACATTGTTATTTAAAAAAAAAATGTACCAATGGGATTGCTTTATTTTGCCATGTGATAAAATTGAGTATTTTTAGTAAATAATAAAATTCAAAATTGAAGCTTAATTTGGTTAAACCTATTAAATCTCCGTCTAATTTATAAAGTATGTTAAAAACATATGTGTGGTTTTGTGAAAAAACATAATAAATGAGGAGTAATTAATTTAACTTTATCTGTTAAAATTTAAATAATATATACTTATCGGTTTTTATGTCTTTATTAACTTTATAAATTTAATAAATACCGATTAGACTTTATATTCTTGTACTTTATATTTTATAAAAAAAATACAATAATATATTATTATTATTTATAAATATTATTATTAGTATGTATTAATTGATATATTGAAAACACAAAAACCAGACTTTAACAATTGTAAAAATTATCACAACAACGTATCATGTGTACTAAAACCTAACACTAAATTATTTCTTAAAACAAACATGAATATAACTGTGAAAATATCCTTCTCATTAATCCCATCGCTCCTTCCATTTTTCAAAATTTCTTCTCTTTTTTAAAAGCTTTGTTTTGAAAATAAGAAGAAGATGGAAAACTGTTTTTGTTTTTGATCTGAAAATTAGTAATTTGTTTGTTTCCTCTCCAGAGACAAACGTGTGGGTTTTTTTATTTTTTATTTCTTTCTTTCTAGCCGGACGACTTTTATTTCACCTTTTTTATGTCAATATTTTTTAAAAATGGTAACATTGTACTGTGACCGAACATATGTAGTGATGATTATACATCTGATCGGACATTTTTTTTAATTACATTAATAAAATTAAAACATTGGAAAAAGAAATGATATTCAAAAAGATTTTTAAAATACAAACACCCTCAAACATAGCCAAATGGGTTTTTTTTGGCTTTTTGCTCTCTATCTATTCGGTCGGGTAGCGTACCGAAAGAATGGAAAAGTGGGAGAAGGGGGGACGCGTCTCCTTTGTACATTCGCAATGGGGAGACGCGTCTCCTTTGTACATTCGCAATGGGGGAACGCATCGGTCTTAGAGTGACCGGTCGAATGCCCGGATTGCATTACTACTAGTCTAACAAAAGCCTTGAAAGGTTCTTGTTAACAACTACTTATCCAAAAAGTTGCTAATACTAATTCAAAGACAAAAGTTGCTAATACTAATTCAAAGACACCAACTAATTCTTTATTATAGCTTAGATCAATTATAAATATATTATATTTGAGTTAAGAAAATCAAGAAAATTGTTGGTGATTTGTTTAGACATATTATATTTTCTAAGATTGATTATCGGAATTCAGTTATTAACAACAATTTTAAGAGATGTTGTAAGCAAAACTCAAATTTTTAATTAGTTTTTTTTCGAATATCACTTAAGGAAAAAGATAGAAAATTTGCATTTTCAAGTACCATTTAAGGAGAAAAAAATGAAACATATTGAAAAAGAAATGTGATCTGATTGATTATAAAGTAAAATGTTTTTACTCAAACTTGGCTACAAATGTTTACTTCATTTTTTTACTTTTTCTCATCTAGAAAACTTGAAAACCGAGCATAAACAAAAGTGAAAGTAAGAAAGAAAAAAAGTAAAACTGAACATTTTCAGCCATCGGATGAAACATTTTACTTCAAAATCAATAAAATTGCCAATTTTTTTCCTTTTATTTCTCTCATAAACTGATACTAAAATTTTCTATTTTTTTTTCTTTCCTTAAATGATATTCAAAGAAAACTTAGTGTTAGGGTAAGCATTTTTAATGTCTTAAATTAACTGGTTGGCATAAGCTTTTGTGAGCTCTTAAGCTTTTTAAAATGAGTGCAGTTTATAATTAGTCAAATTATAAAAATGGTCTTAAAAATATTAAAATATTATGAATATGTGAAAGTATGGAACTTTTTATGTCGATTTACAATCATATATTATAGCTCCAACTAATTAAAAACTTCACATTTCAATAAGTTTCAGCTTTTGGCTAGAAGCTAATTTTGCAAACACACCTAAAATCCAATGTTGCTTGTTGTTATATTAACAAGGTAAAATAAGATAAGACAACATGATAGTATAGGTAAAATAATCTTCTAGCTAATAATTAAAATAGTTTTGTGTAAACAAAATTGTGTTTATACTTTTGTTGAGTAGTATATTGGGTTAGTAATGATGATGTAGATTGCTAACCATGAAAGCCATGTGAAATTAACCTAAAAACGCTTGATACATTGATATCATGGTGTTTATTGCTTGCTTTCAAAGGAATTCAATATTCATTAATTTATACTGTGTAATGTTCCTATCTCATTAGATTGGGTGTTTGCAAAATTCATTTTCATAAAACTTGAAACGTAATAATAATACCTAACACATGCAAATGTCAAGAAGCACACATGTTAGGTGCTTTTTCTTTTCTCAATCTGTGTTTTCTTTTTCTCTAAAGTTATTACTAAAATCCAATGACATTTTGTTCACGTCTTGACTGGTCGGGTGTAATAAAGAAACTCAGAAATTACACTCATCACTATCACATTAAGTTTCTTTTTCTACAACCAATTTTGTGTAATAAGACAACTAACTTTACTATTAAATTTGTTTCTCTTAAACACATATATACTTCAGCAAAACACACATACAAAAGCACACGCTACAAGACTCAATCACCGACAAAACCGAGTCTTGCATTTTGTCATCTAAGACGCATGCTTCAAGTGCTCCGTAATAAGAAAGATGCGTGCTTCATGTGCCAAGACATGAATCTTGACACCCTTATCAAGTCTAGTCTAACTTCTTGAACATAGACTTTTACCCCTTTTGATAATCAATTATCATATACGTTAATCTTTTATATAATAAAATAATTACATCATTTTGAAGTTTTCTATAAGAATTGATCTTTTAGAAAAAAATTGCACCAATAAAGTCGCTTGATTTTGACATGTGGGCAAAATTGTGCAATCTGATTGGTTAAAAAAAGTCAAAATTGAATCAATTTTGGTCAAAATTGAAAAAATTGGGAGAGAACTTTGATGGTAAAAAAAAGACATAAAAATATAGGTGTTAAATTTATGAAAAAACAAAAACTTAAAAAGAGGATGTAATAAATAAAACTTTAGTAGGTAAGTCTAAATAAATCACATGCGAATAAATGAAACTTATAATTTTCTATATTTTTTAATAACTTTATAAAAATAAATAAATACCCACTAGAATTTATACCTTATAGACTTTATACCTTATAAACTTTATACTTTAAAAATACAACATATATAAAATCTGTTAGGTTTAAGATAAAGATTCGGTCACCCCGTGTATGTTACAGTTTATCGTAGCTCGTAGTTTAACGTTTAATGTATAATGTTCGGTAATGGGCCGGGTAATAAAACCCAACGTGTAAGCCCATACCCATGGCCTAAGGGCCGGTTTTGTAAGACCTATATAAGCCTCTTCCATCTTATGGAAGAGGTGGTTAGTCATTTTATACACACACACTTTCTCTCTCTAGAGGAGTGTGCATTTTCTTTGTTTCTCTCTCTAGCATTCGACTAATCCATTATTCATTCGATTGTGTGATGATATCCAATATCCTACAATTGGTATCAGAGCCCATGAGATGATTAGTTCGTTTGTGTGTGCGTTTTAGTGCTTGGTTTAGATCAAAAGTTGAGTTTTAGAAGGTTTTAGCTCTTGTTCTTGAGTTTCATTGATTTTCATGTTTCTTATGTTAAAGTTCATGTTTTTGTAGTTGCTATAGCCTTCTAGTACTCAGTTGTGCAAAAGAATCCAAGTCAAAACGTTCAAAAGGGTGTTTTTTAGGTGTTTTAAGGTGTAAAAGTTCGTATTTCTTTGTAGCGGTTCTGTTCTGGCGGTTTGTCAGAGTCGTACACTGTTCTGGCGATTTGTCAGGGTCGTACACTGTTCTAGCGGTTTGTCGTTTCTGACAGCAGTTTGTCCTTTTAGGCAGTGGTTTGTCAGTAGTGGTTTGTCGTTTAGTGTAGCGATTTACTAGTAGCGATTTGGTATTCATAGCGGTTTGATACCATAGCGGTTTACAGGTTTTTGAAGACAATTTCTCATAGCGATTTGGGAAACAAACCTCTGCCAATTTCATTTCTTGGTAGCGGTTTGGTACTTTATCTTCATAGCGGTTTACCTTTCGCTGCGGTTTAGCAATAGCGGTTTGTTACAGGTTCCTTTTAAGATTTCTCTCAAGGTCATTTGGGAAACAAACCTCTGGCCATTTTTTTCGTGGTAGCGGTTTGGTCTAAAATTCTTCATAGCGGTTTGTCAGTAGTGGTTTGATTACTATTCCAGCGGTTTGAGACATTGTTTGGACACTTAGACAAATCTTATCTTTCAAGCTTAAAACTTAACAAACCAAAACAACAAAAACACTTACTTTAACTTCACCACTTTTAACATACATTCACTAATCATTGATCGATCCAATCATATCATTTCACAATCAGTTAAAATGTCTAATCAGTCAGAAGATATCCAAGCGGTCGGTTCTGATACCCGCCCTCCCATGCTTGACAGGATTGATTTTGAGTCATGGCAACAACGAATTCGATTATACTGTAAGGGAAAAGATCATGGAGAGTACATTTTTCAGTCTATTGTTGAAGGCCCATTCAAGATGGGAACGTGCAACGGTTTGATACCATAGCGATTTACAGGTTTTTGAAGACTATTTCTAATAGCGATTTGGAAAACAAACCTCTGCCCATTTCATTTCTAGGTAGCGGTTTGGCATATTGTCTTCATAGCGGTTTACCATTCGCTGCGGTTTAGCAATAGCGGTTTGTTACAGGTTCCTTTAAAGATTTCTCTCAAGGTCATTTGGGAAACAAACCTTTGGCCATTTTCTTCGTGGTAGCGGTTTGGTCTAAAATTCTTCATAGCGGTTTGACAATAGCGGTTTGTCAGTAGCAGTTTGATTACTATTCCAGCGGTTTGAGACATTGTTTAGACAGTTAGACAAATCTTATCTTTCAAACTTAAAACTTAACAAACCAAAACCATAAAAACACTTACTTTAACTTCACCACTTTTAACATACATTCACTAATCATTGATCGATCCAATCATATCATTTCACATTCAGTTAAAATGTCTAATCAGTCAGAAGATATCCAAGCGGCTAGTTCCGATACCCGCCCTCCCATGCAAGGCCGTCTCGTTGATTTCGAAGGCCCTGTGCCATAATAACAAATAGGCCCTGGTAGAAACAAATCTTTTGAATGTGTTTAGTGACGGATTACAAGTTTAATATTACCTAGTGAAATTTTCTTCATTTCATTCCAATAAAAGCCTATTTATGTAGATTATTAGGTACTAACAAGTTACATTTTGATCAAAATATCAACCTTAGATGATGATAATAGCTATTAGCCTATTACCAATTAAAATTTAAAACTTGAAAGTTGAAAACCTTAGTTTAGTATTCAGAATAACCAAGTTGAATAAAAATGTTTTGCCATTTTTTTTTTGCATGCGTTGGTGAGTTGTTGAACTTATATTTGTAGTTCTTTCATTAGCAATCACACATATATACTTAAAATATAGGCCTCATACACTGATAGTGTTCATGGCAGATTGGAAGCAAACAAATAGGGAAAATATGAATAACAACACATTGGGTTTTTATATTTTATACATGCATGTAATGGAAGAAGTAAAAATTTGTGGCCTTAAGTAAATGGGGGCCCTGTTCCATTGCACATGGTGCACACCCTATCAGCCAGCCATGCTCCCATGCTTGACAAGACTGATTTTGAGTCATAGCAACAATGAATTCGATTGTACTGTAAGGGAAAAGATCATGGAGAGTACATTTTTCAATCTATTGATGAAGGCCCA
>BQNB010035060.1:6712-51145 GCA_026074375.1 Tanacetum coccineum
GTACTAACTATCTGAGCGGTACTAACTATCTGAGCGGTACTTAACACTTTGTACTGTCAGTACTAACTATAACTAGTGGTACTAAGTATAAAACTAATGGTACTAAGTCAGGAATGTATAATTCCCAACAACTGTGCATACTGGGCCCTAAAAAACTATAACCCATATCTCATCGCTGTTGGTGAGAAACGAATGTTTTAGTTACACGAATTAGACGAACTAAGACATCAAGCCTATGAAAACTCTCGTCTATACAAGGCAAGAACCAAAGTCTGGCATGATAGGAAACTCAAGATGAGAATAGAATTCAAACACGGAAACAAAGTTTTGCTCTTTTACTCATAATATAAATTCAAGCAGCCGAAGCTCAGATCTCACTGGCTAGGACCATACGTAGTAAAACATCAATATCCATCCGGATATGTTGAACTAAATGGAAAAGATGGAAAAACCTTTATTGTTAACGGCCACCGACTCAAGTTATATCATGAAGAAGAAGATTATAATGACAAAAGGGAAGTAGTCAATCCCTTCTTTCTGAAAGAATGAACTCTAAAAGCAGGAGTCTAGCTAACAACTCTCTTAAAAATTAAGCGCTTCTCAGGAGGCAACCCGTGCTTTACTTAAGTGTGGTAGAGTCCCTCCTCCATATAATTCCACTCATTTCCTTTATTTATTTTCTCTAAAAAAACCAAAATATTTTATTTTTGTGTGCTTTTGTGTGTTTGCTTTTATGCCGGTAATTTAGAAGCTCTAGAACTTGTGCTTGATCATTATTTACTAGACCAAAGCTAGATTAATTCATAAGCAAAAGCGTATGTTATAAGGAGAAATAAATCCCGAAAACTCAGGTTCCTGCAGCACTCCCTTTTAGTGCTAATTGCTGAAGCACACATGATTTAAGAAAATTGCTCAAAATGAAGTTCTTGCCAAGCCTTAGTTATCATCGTATAAAAAAAAAGAAATAAAAAAATTCAAAGTTCAAGGCTTAAGTTTCGGCACATGAGATCTGTGTATGCTATTCTCCTTCATCAGTTTCAAGTTCAGCCATTCGGTCACGTTTATGTGTCAAGTACAAGCCTATGGTAGCTGTCTAGATTATGTCTGCGCATCTGAGTGACTTTACAATCTGAGTGGCTCGAGTGAACTAAAAATCAAACACATTTCCATTGTGAGGTGCTCTGTTATGTGTCTATGCCTGATAAGTTATCTAAACCAGTAAACACATGTTAAAAAATCTAAATTTTCTCCACGTCACGATAAATGATCTAGTTTTTCTCGCTTTATATTGCTTGAGGGCAAGCAACAGCTAAGTGTGGAGGGATTTAATAACGCCTAAATTATACATGTTTTTAGTAGTGTTATTTATATATATTCTATCATTTCTCGTGAACTTTCGATACTTAAAAGCATAAATTATGTGCAGGTTCACTTGAAGTAATCCCGAGCTCAAAAGAAGTAAAGTTCAAGCGTTTTCGATTATTGGAAAGCAAGTTAGAAGAAAAGAAAAAACTCAAGGCTGAGAAAAGGCATAAGTACGCCGCACTTGCCCTAAGTGCGCCGCACTTCCAAGCGAACTCAAGAATTAAAGTCCATTAAATGAAGATTACATTTACACCCTAAGTACGCCGCACAAATATTTTTGTGCGCCGCACTTCTTCAACCCCAAACTTAGCCTATAAATAGTGGCCAAATTTTCACTCTAAAATCATTCATCACTTCACATCATATCATATCCCACTCAAATATCTCTCATACAATAATCATATCTCCAATTCTTCAACCCAAAAACACCATAAACCTTTAAAGATTGAAGATCATACCACGAAGAACGAAGAAGAGTATCATAGATTTTATAAGAATTGAAGGTTGTATTTCGATTCCATACTTGTTACGGGGAGAATTTTTAATCCATATTCTTACTCCGGATATAGTATGTTTCTTGTTATTTCCTTTAATTTTGTTATGAACTTCATAGCCATGAGAGGCTAAATCTCTCATGACTACTCGGTGAAAATAATATAATGAATAAGCGTTTGGTATAATTACGATCTTGTTAATCTTAAGCTTATGTTATAATCCTATCGTATTTAATCTTATCAACTTTGATTATATACTCACACCGGTATAGGTCGAAAGACCCGTTGTGATCTATATAGTTTTAAAGATTTGTCTATGATCTTTATCGTCTATGACGAGAAATCCACTTATGTTATTTGCTAAACAAAAATATATTTGATATAATTGTAACTGGATTATTTGAGTGACACATTTAATCGAGTTAACTAAATATAAGTCTTAAGTTAAACCAGTTAATTTGTGAAAACTTTTTCTGACGAGAAAATACTTTTTATAAATTAAAGCCCTAAGTCTAAGATTGTAACTATTACCACTGTTTATGATTTATATGAAATTATCCGAGTAGTCATATTTATCACAATTGTTAAAGTTTATTTTTCAGCTGATTATTCGACACTACGCAAATCCCTGTGGACGACCTGGTCTTACCTAAAAAGATTGTACTACATACGTGGGTTATACTTTGACCAGTGTGTTTCCATCTAAATAACCGGTAATCTCAGTCTTATAAATTTAAAGCTTTCGAAACACATCAATGACTAACTACAACATGTTTTTTTCTTCCTGGTTGTTTTTTCTCAACAGTAGGTTTAGGTGTTGGGTTTGCTTTACATGATGCCTTATTGTGACCCTTTTGCTAACAATTTATGCAAGTCATAGTCCTACCCACCCTACTAAGCTGGCTTCTACTAGTTTCACAAGGGGCTTTGATTCTAGCTTTTTGAGGTCTACCAGGCATCTTTCTTACAAGTGGTGGTAAAAATGGAACATCATTAGTCCTTTTCCACATATTAGTCATTTTTATCGAAATTGGTATCATTTGTTAGTGCAAATATTACGATATTTAATCTATACGATCTCTTTATGTTTTGGTAATGACAAACATGTGACTTGTAATACGTAACGTAAAGTGCGCAAGTTACTCGTAATCACACTTTTATGACCATGTCACTCCCGTCACAAGACTGAAAAAAAACCAATGTCCAATCGACCGTGATATAAGGGCTTCATGAAAGAACACCGAAGAATCTTGGGCTACTATTAGAGGACCCGCCCCTCTATAAAACAACAAAAGTTGGAACGACCCAAGGGGGATTTTGCTTAGCCGGTCAAAAGCATCTCTTTGTCTCAAGATGTCCCGAATACATCCGACCGTCGTCTCATCGAGCTCGAATATCAAGTCCAACTCTTGATGGAAGCCTACATTGCTCCGATGCAACCGACTCAAGTGAACAAGATCACTTCTTCATGTGAGATCTGTAGTGGTCCCCACGACACTCAGTACTGCATGGAGAATCCCAAGCAAGCTTTTGTTGAATATGTATCCTCACATACTGACAAAGCGGGAGGTAAGTGGTACACTTTTAAATCCGAGCAAAAAAAACCTTGTGACTCCTATAATCTGTCATGGAAAAGTCACCCAAACCTTAGGTGGAGACAACCCCAAAATTCCCAAAATAATTTTTCAAACCCACCTAACCGGTTTATTACACAACGGTTCGATCCCGAACCGTTCCTTCAACAACAATCCTCAAAGTTTTAACAATCAATCAAATCTCGAAGGATTGGTGTCCAACTTTATGGCATCTCAAGACGCTAGATTGTCCAAGTTTGAAGTCGATTTCAAACAACAACAAAGCAAGATGACCAACAAAATCGACACGGTATTGAAGGCCATCACCGATCGAAGAGCTGGAGCACTTCCTAGCGATACGGTTAAGAACTCGAAACTGAATGTTAACTCTACCTCTCCAGTTTTGTCTGTCGTTCTTACCCAACAGAAGACCCCCAATGCTCAACCCAAATCCACGGTTCGATTAACACCATCGCAATCTATCAAAGTAACCCCCATAACGACAAGCCAGAAGAGGATGAATGCAAGGAAGAACAAAGGGATGCACCACATCCAGAGCTAAAAGACCCAACTGATATTAAAAAAATAGGACCTAGCAGACATGACGAGGAAAGGGAAATTGAATGGTTAGATGTCTAAGAGCCTCTAGATTAAGTTGATACAAGTAAAGAATTGGTTTATGATTCATTGATTAAGGAGATGCCTAAATGCTCACTAAATTATGACTTTAGGATCAAAAGTGGTTATTTCAATGGAGTTCGTGACACATAGAAAAGAGAATACCTTTTATAATCCCCTGCATGAATATGACATAAATTCACGGCCAACGCATACATTGATGTTGACCTACCCATGAACATCATGTCAGGGCCTATTATAAGTTTATAACTCTGTTAGAAAGAGTAGATACGAGTATAGGGGAAGAAATTTCGTAAGATTAGGAAGGGACATGCACATATTTGTTGGAAATATAAGTTACGTTATGGATTTCACCATTTTGGAAAATATTGAGACTAATATTGACCCTAGTCTGTCACATGTAGTATTTGGGCGGCCCTTCGTTGAAATTGCCTGCCTAGCTATAAATAGAAAACACGAGTTAATGACTTTCATGGATGGATAAAGAAATTACCTTTAAAACACCATATAAGGACCCGGAGAGGAGCGGATTATCTAGCAAAGGTCATGACTTATTCTCATCTAGGATAATACTTAGTGAAGATGACTATGATAGAGGGTATAGGAAACCATCCGACTTAGAAGATGGAATTTATAGAGACACCATTAAGCTTGGACCCGAATATGTGATTGGAATTGCTGATGAAAGAGAAGTCATGTAAGTGCGTGTGACTTCGAGTCTAGCTACAAGACTCATAAATAAAGAAAAGTGATTCTTGGGAGGCAACCCAATGTTTATTTCTATCGCATATTAGGAGTGTCTTGTGTTTTAATTCTTTTCATTTATTCTTTTATGTTTGAATTCATCATTTTGTAATCATGCTTTGCTTTGTTTTTAACCTTGTCTTAATTATAATTAAAGGTATTTTGCAACAAAATAAGTATAAGAGAAATATTCGATTTTTAAGAACCAATTCAAACATGTTAAATTAAGTGTTTAGATTAATTCGCGTCAGTTTCGAGTCATATGATTGTATTGACTAATCTCAGGTTTCATGCAATATTTAGATAGGAAAATAACGTATATAATCGTTGTGCATGAAAATTCTTTCAAGAAAACGAAAAAGAAAAAATTCTCTATGAGCAGGGGAGTGGGACTAGCGTCAGGATTTATCCTGACGGGGTTGTTAACCCAGCTACAGGAAAATTCAAAATTTTTCAAGTATTTTCAAAAAAATAATTTGCACAACATTTAAAATTTGTAATTCTTTTATAATCCTGTAGAAACCTATGATTACATCATTACTCTCATCCTATCTTTACTGCTTTCATAGAGTCAAACCCTAAACTCTCAATTGTAATTATATCTATCCAATTGATTTTATGCTTGGTGTAGTTGTCTTTGTCTTTGATTTACATGAGCTTGAAAGTTCTTAGGAAGTTTCATTAGACGATTCTTGAAGGACGATTTAACCAGTTATCGCATATTTCTTCTTTATTATTGAGAAAACCAGGGGAGTACTTGTTTCTTTTACTTGTTTTCTTTTCTCTTTATTCGTTTTTACGGGTACTTCTAAAGAACATTGGGGACAATGTTCAACTTAAATGTAGGGGAAAAATAAGCCTTAGAAACTATTCCTTCATTTTCCATTTGCTTGTTCCTTAAAATGATGGGTAATATATCGAAACATAGCGTTTGACCTAAATTTAATTTTTTTTATGACACATACCGACAAACACCGAGTATTAATAGTGTCTCATGGATAGGAATGTATATGACTAACACAAAAACCCTCTAAATTCCACCCTAAAAAATGTGAGGTTCGCCTTTAGATCCTTAGGAATTCGGGTATCCATTTTTGATTCCCAAGATAATTTATTCGTTTAGATTTCTCGAGTTAAGGTTCGAACGCAGTCATATCTGTCTATTCCGTCGTTACGGATGTGTACGTATGTTCTTTGTCTCATTTTCTGGAGCATTGGTATCGGTATTAAATTATATGAGTTTGTACAGATATATATTAAATTCTAGACTTGTTTTTATGATTCTTCCCGTAGGACCCAGCCATAGTAATATCTAGGATTTGCTAGAAAAGAGGCACTAGGATTAACCCTATGTTTTAAACCTGTGATTGTTATTATGGTCACATCGAGCATATAACTATCCCACACCATTTCCATGCACTCATTTTTAGTGTTGGATACCCCTAGTACAACCCTCCGAGCCTATCCTTTTTACGGTTCTCGTATTTTCTGGTTAAGCCGGACTATTAATGAAGAGCATTGTCACCCTTGAACCAATTGTTACACCCAAAATCACTTAGCATACCTTGTATGTACTCCTCATATAGTACTTTATTGTTTTACACCCAACTTTAATTATTGAGTACACGGTTGCTAAGTCCTTTCCCTTGTAAATACTGTTTTTTTGGGACGATTGGGGTTTTGTTAGTATATTCATTATGAGAAGAATTAGGGAAGAAAGAGAAAGTAACTTATTGATTAATAGAGCTAATATGCTCCATGTATTTTGATCCGCCTCAATTCGGGTCATTAGTTAGATTATAAATATCGAGTATGTAAAAGTTCAAGTGTATGGGTGTATCTATAAACCCCATGATGTTTTATATGCTTAAGCAATGGCAGAGCAAAAGTGTAAAAAATGTGTATATAAAAAAAGAGTGAAAAAATGTACGAGCTGTCATTTGCTTATGTTATGTTTATCATAGAGTCAAGAAAAAAAAGAGATGGATGTAGAGTTTTGTAGAGTTTGTATATCTTGTTCGAGTCTTTGGCTTAGCAACCAAATCAATGTGATTGTGTCTTTTCATAATTAGCCTAAAACTTCCAATCTAAATTCACCCAAAATACACTCCCCCCCAAATGGCATCCCATGCATTACCGTTGTCCAATAATAGTTCTTTACACATATTCCTCACAACCTTTAATAAGGGTCCATGTTTGATAGTAATGATTAATACTTGCGCCTAGCGGTGGAGGTTTGATCATTTACCAAGCCTATGATAATTTATGTGCTATGACAGGTAATGAGTGTTAATTTTACGTTTCCTATAGTTGTTATAATTTATTATACACCCGAGTGAAAGAGAGAATCCCAAACACTTATGTGAGGTGCTAGCATATGCTTTCCGTGCTTTTAATTACGAAGTCTAGAAGGTTGTGTTGTAAAATGCTTTTAAAGAGTAGGTTAAATGACTCCAATATTGCTATTGTCTAGGTAGAAAAGCCCATTTGCTTGAGGACAAGCAAATCCCAAGTGTAGGAGTATTTGATGAGTTGTCATTTTATACACTATTTCAGGGCCATTTAACCCCCTATATCATGAAAATATGCCTAGATTATGTGCTTAATCGTCTGTTTTTAGGTTTTTAGCACTTGAATGACATTTGGAGGAAATACACACGACTTGGGCTCATTTGGAGAAGAAACGGACAAGACTACGTACCTACACCAAATCTCTTAAAGAATCGTGCTCACAAAGTGTGGAGACAACGTCGCAAGCATAAAGCGACGCCGTCGTGATCTATCTAGTGACGACGTCAAAAAATTGACGACAGTGTCAGGACGTAACCGAATTAAATCATACCTAGAGGATTCCATCTTGTGACGGCGTCGTTACTACAACTGGACGCCGTCGCAGCGATTTCTCTATATATACAAAACCGAATTTAGGGTTTTGAGTGTGTAACTTTGTATAACTTTTGGGAGCCGAACCCTAAGTACTTTGTCAGCTTTTAGGCCGTCTTTAGGGCTTAAAATCCTATTGTAACTGACCTTAATCCATGTTTTAATCAAGTAAGATTGTTTATCTTTAATCATTCAATATGTCTATGTGTTGTTTGATTGATCTATGTTCTTGCTTTCTTTATAACATGTTAGGCTAAACCCTCCCTTGTATTACTTATGATTGCATGAAAGTTGGTTGTAGATCCTTTTACTGTTGCTTCTTGTGATGAATGTGCGCGTTAGGATTTAGAAAACTAGCCGTAAGATATTAAATTGGCATAGACGTTTAGGGAAACGCGAGAAGTGTAGAAAGGATACCATCTGGTAACAGTCTTCATACTACCTTTACTCCCACTATGGTTGGACCCCTCTTAAGAAGTTTTAATGGCATTTAATTATACTCTATTAGGGGTTTGTATAGTTTCTTCATACTACCTTACTTGTGCGTTGTCCTAACGAAATATTAAATAGATGGCGGGTTCGTGTAATTCGTTCATGACTTAAAAAATAATTACACAGATCATCACGAGTGTGGCAAGGCAACAGGATTAGGAGAAACAATCTAATGAGTAATGCATGATTAAGTAAATACAATATCTTATCATAAAGTTATCACCAATAGTATAGATTATATTTAGTATTAATTAATTAATAAATCAATCAACCTCTCAAAACTATTGATTTTACCTGCTTTTTATAAAATTTAAAAATACAAAAATAATCTCTTTTCAATCTCGGCTAAGCCCTGTTCGAGTCTTCCCAATATATTCCCTTAGAGAACGATAACAAACCTCGCACGAGTCTTGTCTATACAATGATTAGGTACACTACCTAGAGAGTTATAAAACTACTTGTTGATGTCTTTACGAGACCCGCATCACCGGCCGAAGCACGGTGTGGATGGCGCCAAAAAAATTTGGGCTGGCTGCTAACTCCATTCTCTAGAAGCTATACTATTTTCACAATAATGAAATATCCTTCTGTTATCATTTTATCTGATATTTTATATTTCTAGGTTCAATAACCTATGTGTTGACTTTTCATTATATAATTTTGATCCATACGGTCTATATGGAAACACCGGAGAAGTGCTTCAGCAATGCATGCGAACTTGATATAGTTCTCAATCTTGACAAGGTAGTTTTTAACCCGTTACCTTTTTTTTTACCTTCTTTACTTTATTGACTGGTTTGAGATGAAACATTACATTAATTGAAATGTTTTATAAGTAAATGAGTCAAAACTACCCCATCGGTTAAATAGCATGTGATAAGGATTGTACTGGATTAATCATGATTCTTTTATGCAGCTGCATATAATCTTAAACGAAATGATTCTCGGAGGTCAAGTTCTGGAAACTAATTCTGAAAAAATCATGCAAGCTGTTGAAGAAATTTCAAAGTAATCTCTCTAACTCTAAGTACAGTTAATACTACACATATTGCAATTTGAAATTTCATCAGCTTACTTACTTTTTTATTAAATTATTTTAATATTCTTATTTACAGGTTGGAAAATGTCTCGGCTACTACCAGGGACGGATCCATAGTAAAAATATGAGGGGCACGTGCTCTCATGGCTCGTCGAAAAACTTGAGAATTTATCACCTAGTGTCAACGCACGTAAGTCTGCTTTTAATGTGACGGCCCTTGATCGTTTGTTATCAGTGAAGATGGATTCCAGCAGGTCCCATGCTTCTTTTGCGGTTTGAGGGTCATTATCAACAAGGCGGTCTTGGAGGGTTTTGGAACATGTTATGAAGATCCACGATAACACAATGGTGTCCAACTTCAGCCATTCAGGATCCTGAGGAGGCGTAGAAACCGACGCCTCATCCATACCATCTACAACCTTTGGTCCCACAAGGTGATCCATGAGGCCATAGCCCTTAACCAAGTGCTTGAAGAAATACAACCATGACGAGTAATTCATCTCGTCAACGTCCAACTTTGTGGGAACAATGGAGGTGATGTTTGTGAGTGTCATGAGTTTATCAGACAACAACAAAACAGGTGTTGGTGGGGGTGTGCCTCCTGTCATTGATAGAAAACAAGTGTTTGCGTAGGAATCGTAGTAAATAAACAAGGAATAATCAGCAAAGATCTCACAACTAAAACTAGGTCGACTGGTTAAAACCAACGATCAACCTAGTAATCAATCCGTCGTGACTGGTTATACCACGAACCAACGGTCACGAACAATAGCAGCAGCGAAAATAATGGACTAATCTAGATGATAACTGTAACCAAAGAAGTAGTAGAGGCAGAAAATAACTGTAACCCATGATCAATAGTGCCGCGAATATGTTAGTATATGATGAAGGAGGGTAATGTTTCGTATCCCTCATTATACACAAATGTAATACATATATAGAGTACAATGGACTAATCTAGATGATGGGCCATAGCCCAAATATAACATATACTAACATTATTTTGTTTCATATATAAACAGGATATCTGCAATTGGCATTGTATTGCATGCCGCAGTTCAAATTTCTTGCCATTGTAATTCATGCTTTTATGTTTGGGCAGGAGGAAGATCATACAACCCATAATTTCAAGAAGGGAAACTCTAGGACGTTGTAGTTGATTGGTTATTTTGCATATGGAATTGTCATCTTCAAGCTGCTTGTAATTCGTACTTAAACAACAATAGTGCACTTTTATTATGTGAATGTCAACCTGTTGTGGTATTATCATTTTGTCACTTTGTGTTTTCCTTGTTTTGATTTTTCATATTACAATCATGCTCCAGTTGACGAAGTTGAAAAAAAACAGCTCAGACAATGAAAATAAAGAGAACAGCTTACGTAATGAAGAAACGCAGTGCTCATACACATGTATAAATCGTGATTCCATCAATGCTTTAGTTGATGCACTTTAAAAATTCCATCTCTAGTGATTAAGAATTTTGTAGAAATGATGTTTGGGTTGCTTTACTCCAACATAAGTTAACAGTCGATAGAAAAAATATTTCACATTACTATATTACACATTCACGGACAAATCCACTGTCGTTTTGACAGTGGATCTACAGTGCTACAGTAACGGGCTCTCATTTTGGGCCAGCCCGATTTTGGTTTTTTTTTTTTTAATTATTTTGTTTTTTTTTTTTTTAAATTTGTATGCACAAAGTAGGAGGGGAAAAAAATATTACAAAAGTTTCGATTTATTCAGATAAAAAAAATACCCGCGGAAACATCTTCGATACCTAATAACTTTAAAATAATCGATATGGTCACAAACGTACAACCCATTATATTAAAAAAAACCCATATAGCAAAAAAAAACAACACTTTAAACATGAGGCCCAACACATAAGCCATATAAAAAAAATTATTACTAATATACACATTTGTCGACAAACTAGCCTAAAATTCGCATAAAATGTGGCCCAAAGTAAAAAAAAAAAAAACTAGCCCAAAATTAGCCTGAAATCTGGCCCAAAGTAAAAAAAAAATACAAAACGGTCCCTCAACTTTTAACTATTTACGATTTTCTTACACAAAAAATCCCGTAAAAAAATTAACAAAACCGTCCCAAAAAAAGAAAATATTCGGGAAAAAATTAACCCGTCCCAACGCAAAAAAAAATTCCCGAATCATACAAAAAAAGGAAATATCCGGGAAAAAATTAGCCAAAAAAAACCCAAAAATAGCCTAAAATCTGGCCCAAAGTAAAAAAAAATACAAAACGGACCCTCACCTTTTAACTATTTACGATTTTCTTACACAAAAATTCCCGTAAAAAAATTTACAAAACCGTCCAAAAAAAAAAAGAAATATTCGGGAAAAAATTAGCCCGTCCCAACGCAAATTTTTTTTCCCCGAATCATACAAAAAAAGAAAATATTAAAAATTAGCCCCGCCATAACGCATCGCCCAAAAAAAAAACCCCCGAAACGTAAAAAAAATTATTCGGAAAAAAATTAGCCCCGCCGCAACGCGCGGGTTCTTTTGCTTGTTGTATACATTGACTGTTCTCACAACTGGCTATTACTGGTAAAATTGTAGGAGAAAGACAAAAACGGAAAATGAGCGCGATTTCTTATATTATAAACATAAACGATTGATTATGTATAATATTATAAACGGAAAATGAGCGCGATTCCTTTGTCATTTCCAATTTAACTTTTACTAGTTTTAATGTCCGTGCACGCACGAAGCTTAAACGTTATATTTTTTTAAACTACATGTATATTTTTATTTTTTTCTGTTTTATAAGTTATGTTATAGAGTATTATCGAAATACATGAGGATAATAGATTCATTTAATCTTTTATATATTACGTAGTATATGAACTTGAGGATGATTACTAATTCTAATCTTTTGATTTGCCTCTTTTCTGATTCGACTTGGTGAGCCAACTAATCTCAGCGAAACTACCCTTTTACGTAGCCCGGAGTCGGCTCAAGTGTACCTTCGATGTGCTTCGGTTATACAACATGATTTCATGCCGACAATGAAAAATCCATCAAAAAGTCTTCGGGTCAATTTGAGATGTGATTAGATTATGTTAAATTTTTGTTTGGAAGTAAGAAATTGTTTACATTTATTGTATTTTAAAATATAAAGTCTAATGGGTTATTTGTTTATTTTTTAAAGTTTAATAAAACTTGTAAATTTATAAATTTACACTTTTAACTCCATATAATTTATTTAAATTAAACCACTAAAGTTTTATTAATTATCTCCTCCTTTTTCAAGTTTTGTTTTCATAAATTTGACACATATATTTTTATTTATATGTGTTTTTTTCTCCATCACATTTTTCAAAAAAAAATTAATTTTGACCAAATTGATTCAATTTTGACTTTTTGTTGACCATTTTGCCTATATGGCAAAATCAAACATTTTTCAATTTATTTTCACATAAGATTTAATCCGATAGAAAACTCTAAAATCACGTAATTCTTTTATTATATAAAAGATTTTAGATACATGTGGCTGTGTTGTGAGAGCAATAAACAAATGGAACTTTTGCAATTGTTTAATTATTATAATTAGCCTTAATAATAACTTGTAGTTTTGTAAGAGTAATCGCGAAACTAGCTGTCATTAAGATAAAGGGTCTGCTATAATAATTCATAAATAAGGTTATCAGATCAGGAAATCATTAGTGCAACAGAGTCTAATGGAACAAATAGCAGTGGTGAAACTGAAGGCAGTGGAAGCAACACGGTCTTGAGGATCCTCACACCTTTATGGATCGAGGCCGCCACATCAATTTTTCTTATTCTCCTTTGTAAAAACATTGTCGTCGGCCGTCATAAGACGATGGTAATCTTAAAAATTTCTTTGCAATTTTTTTGGCAAAACTCAACTTGGTTACATAATGTTTGGTCATAATATATTATTTAAAGCCGTTGGAGTAACTCACACGCATGAGCATCAATTGTGCAAAAAAGAATCTTGTTTTTTTGTTTAGATCTACATTATGATGTGACTTATACACAATAGGTTTACACAACCATTACAGATTACATTGATCTTGTGCTTGTTTAGTGGTTGTTTGTATTTGAATTTCGACATTTGGCCAAGGGTAAATCGTACATCAAAAAATACTCAATTTTTATCAAAAATACCGAAATATCAACAAAATCCGCAAGGTTTGCGAATTTTGACCTCGCAAAGTCAAACCTTGAGAATTTTTGAAAATTGCTCCATTTGTTTTCACGCTTAGCTCAAAACATAAAAAGTAGTAAATATCTTTTTTCTCGTTTAGTGGCTTTTTGAATCACCTGAAAAAGGAATTCGTATGAGAAAGTTATTGCCAAAATACCGCAACAACTTTTTCTCTTTTAGTCGTTGTGGTATTTTGGCCATAAGAGGGGAGGGAATCGTCGGCTGTTGGCTTGGTGCCAAGCCATGGCGCCAAAATGGCCAACGGCGCACGACTCCATGGCAAGCAGGAACAATACAGCATAATGTGAGCTTTTTCCTTCTTTTAGTCGTTGTGGTAATTATTGGCCCACTAAAGGGGAGGGAATCGTCGGCTGTTGAACCCCCCCCCCCGCTGCGTGCCCCCCCCCCCCCACCCCCTTGGAGCCAATGCCATGTCGCCAAAATTGCCAAGACGGCGCACGACCTCCATGGCTCGCGCCAAAAGAGGGTCCTTCGCGCCGTTGGCAACACCCCACGCCAACTTAAATTTTTTTTATTTTTTTTTTTTTTTTTAAATCTATCCGTTAGGGTGATCGGATATTCAAAAAAATACCCACAAAATCACAATTTTAACCCTTTACAAATCACTATAAATACCACCCCTTTTTTTATTTCATTACTTCCACTACAAACTTTCATACATCTTCTACTTTACATTTCTCCTACTTTCCTGTCCTAACTCTCTATATTTTTCACTAAAAAAAAATGACATCACAATCTCCAACCCACCCAACCTACCCAAATTGGAATTTCCCGTATGCTTTAACGACCCAACCAACCTAATTCCGGGTCCGTCTTCGAATCCGGGCTCCCTCCACTCAACGGCATTCAACCACATGTCTTACTATGTCAATCCAAATTACCAAACCTCAATTTACCTGACCAAGAAGAATATGTGATGTTTCCAACAAGTTTAAAATGCAACAAATGCACTACAACAACAACCACAACAAATTACCAAAAAACCAATTCACCACTTCCCAACCACATTCCCGAGCAAACAATCGCAACCAATTTGAAGTCGAAGATACAGAAGATGAAGACGAGCCGTTCCGACCGCCGACGCGAAGCCAGCCGCAGCGTCCGTTTGAAGTCGAAGGCAAAAAAAAACAAAGAAAAAGAACCGCCAGCTTGAGAAACAAAAAAGAACCTCGAATGCGAGGACTCAAGATGAGGAGTTTGCTTTTGGCGGAATGTTTCATGCAATTTCCGAGGATCCAAAAACCGGTGTATTCACAAGCGAGAACGTTTTTGGTACAAAATCCAAAATGTGTACAATACTGAAAGCTAAGAAAAAAGCTTCACGAGCGTACCAAGAACATGTGACGGGTAAGTGACTCCAATGAATAACCTCAGGTTCTCAAGTTAATCAATTGGTTGCATGATACCGCTGTTCATAGTGGGGCAATAATGATGATCATATGTCGAAGGTTGCACACGTGTATGATGCCAACCGTGTGGGTTGAGTTTTAAGCACCGGAGTGCTTGGCTTTTTTTGAAAGGCAAACACAAGTGGACAAACCCCGATTCGACTTTGCAAAGAAGAAATCGTCTTTTGGGCACCGACGAGGAACCGGAGCATTTTGGAGATGATGATTTACCTCGACCACCCGGTTTGCAACGACTTGCTAAAAGTCAACGTACGGGTTCTAACTCGACCGCTAGCTCCGGTTCAAACCCAGCCTCGTAACAAGAGATACATGGCGGTAAGACAATACGAGTTAGACCGCAAAGCCAAAATGACCGTTCTCGAGAGAGAGAGTGAAGACCGAAGGCGGTTGATCCAATCTCAAAGGATTGCGGAGGACATGCGTGTGCTACAAATCGACACACGCGGGATGGATGCGGCCGACGCCGCTATCATCAACGCCCAAAAGGCAAGAATCCGAGCGGCATATCCACCACCTACAAACTATCGGCGCACGCCAAATTTAACGATTTTTTAAATTCTATATGCATTTCATTTTTGATTCTTTTTAATTTTATTCTTTTAATTTATTTTTTTTAATGTGTTGTTTTTTTAATGTAATGTTTTAATTTCAATGAATTACCTTAATAGTTTATCCTAAGTTGTATTTTAAATAAATATTCAAAAAAAAAATGTTATGGCACCAGAATTCTGGTGCCAAACCACTCCCACTGAATTCTGGTGCTATGGCATTTCTGGTGCCAAACTCCATTTTGCTGACGTGGCACCACTTTTGGAGTTTTGCACCAAAAGTTTGGCACCACGACTCCCTGTGCTCTAACTTATGATATGAACTTCTATTTACATGATTTAAAAATGCACTTGACGAGAAAAGAGAGATCTACAACTTTTACATTTTGAGCTAAGCTTGAAATTGAAGGAAAAATGAGCAATTTCCAAAAATTCGCAAAGTTTAAAAACATTGCCGAATTTTTGCAAATTGCTCCCTTTTTTTCACGTTTAGCTCAAAAAAATGAAAGTTATGAATTTCTCTTTTATCGTTTAGTGGCTTTTTGAATCACTCAAAAAAACTCGTATGAGAAAGATATGGGCGCAACGACCATACCACAACAAAAATACAACTTTTTTTTTTTACTCTTTTTGTTGTTCGGTATTATGGCCCATACTAATAAGGTCAACTTTCACACCATACCAAACTTCTTTTAGCGTGCTTCAAAAAGGCCGCGTGACGGAAAAGAGAGTACAACATTAGAGTATTTAGAATATAAGTATGTCGATGGTTATAAAAAAATAGAACAAAGCCAGGTATTTTTCTATAGATATACTCTGAAGAAAATCATTTTTTTTACATTTTCATTTTGTCTTTACTTTGAGGCCTCGTCGTCAATTTTCGCCGGCGGGCTCCAAAAACCTGAAAACGGTCTCTTTATTGATGTTGCAAGATGACTATGCAACTCATTTAACCATTTTTATGGTACATATGCAACAACAACAAAAGTGATAGTGCCTATTTAAAAATAGCAAAAACTATTAGGTGTCAAGTATAAAATATATCAGTTGATATCCACCAACTGTTATTTTTCAGATATCAATCACAGTTTGCAGACTCAATGGAACCAGTGGTGAAACTGAAGCCCATCGAAGCAACACCCGAGACCTTCAAAGAGTTCGGTCAGGTCGTTGAGGCGTCTGCGGATGGCGAAGAGTTCGGCCCTCACGAGCTCAGCTTGACCTCTCCCAATGCACTCCCTGGTCTCCAGCCTCAAGCTTATGATTCCTTTTTTTCATATTAGTTTAAACTAAATATGATTTGCAGAGTTTAAGGTTTATGAATTCATGTTGTTAATATGTATATGTACACTTATATTAGGTTTTATATTAGCACCTTCAGACCCGGGCTCTTGAGTTTTTCTAATATAAACGCATCATTCGAGTGTGACCCAGTGCCTTGTGTCGATTAGCGAGTGTTTGGTATCTTGGTGTTGCTAAGACTCGGCCTATAGTTGAACCCAAATGTGGAAAACAAGGGTGGAAAATGTTTGCAGACCACGCTGTGGTCATTTCTGTTGAGTCCTCCTGCCTGTTGAAGGTGTTCAGGTGTTTAAGATCAGTGGGCGAAAGTTTCTGAAGCTGAATCGAGGGACTTTGCAGCTGGGCCGTTTGTTTAAGCCAGGCACCACGATGGATTTCTACAATCTTGAACACGAGCAATACAAATAGTTAAGTGATATTAATCTCAACATTAGGGTTTTTATTTTGATTGTGATTCATGAGATTTATGTTTCGAACAACTTGTAACAGGTGGTTCTATCATACAACACATGATTTCAAGAAAGAAAACGCTACGGTCTTTGTGATAGATGAGTAATTGATGCGGGCATTCTACTAATAAGCAGCTTGTAATTTGTCAACAGATGTAATCTGCGCGCATTTGTAATGTGAATGAGAACCCTTTTGTTTAATACGTACCAAATTTGATTTGTCGTGTTTTTATCATGCTCGATGTCATGTAAAAAGAATCGATTGTATCATTGCTTATGTCAAAATGTTACATGATTTAACGTAAACAAACTAACAGTAGTAACAAAATTCATTAGGATAACATGATTACAAGAAACAAATAATCTGCAATTCCAATCACAGCCCATAAGAGGAAACCTCACTTCGCTTGCTTACGCTATCCATCCATGATTTAGATCCCAGATGAAGAAGCCGGGAAAAAAGAAATGTATGAAAACAACCTTGTCCTACTGCTTTGGGACAACGACTTCTTTCGTTGATGGTTGATCTGAGATTCCTCCATGAGAAACCCTGTATCTCCATCTGAACTTTTCCTCAACTTTACCTCTTCTTCACCTTCCCGTAGCTGTCAACTCCTTATCGTCTACCTGCCCATCGCATGTCATCTTCCTATCGTCTACCTGCCCATGCCTGTGTTCAACTCCCTTATCTACCACTGCATCTCGACTTGCATCATCGTGAGAGCGTGGTTTTCAGTTGATTGCTTGGTTCACGACAGGGAACACCAACCCTTTCGCAAGACTAACAAACATTAATACGGAGGTGCTTATATCGATCTAGTAAATCTTCCGCTTCCCACAACACCCCACCGTCAAATCATCACCTGCTTGGAGTACAAGTACGGGAAGTTCCTTAAATTCTTTGACCGCCGTTCCTCTTTCATGAGTATAGGCTGCACACACCACACACACACTCCAAATCTGAAACTGATGGTACTTTTAGTACACTTGATGCGTACTCTTAAGTATTAACTCTTCTTTGTGTTTATAGATTGAACTGGAGTGGTACTCTTTGCTTCTCGATGTCTTTTTGATCCAATATGCTTTGAACTTTTGACTTTGAACCACCGGTCATAATCACCCATAGCCCATATGATTAGATCTCTTAGAGCAGATTCCCATGTTCTTTAGCTGAAATACTCTGTTTCATCCATAGACAAGCGATTCACCTTTTATTTTGTAACAAAGGCCTCTGCAGAGAGCATGTTTGTAAAGAAATAGGCTGCTTCTCCAACTAGTCTAGATTCACGTCTGTACCGTTGAATGTACAACAAATTTGAATGCAACTGAGGAGGGTTTGCTTTTATAGTAACATATATAAGAACAGGAAGACGTATATATATATATCTATAACATATACATGGGGCTAACTATGAGTGGATAAATATGATTTAATGACTGGATGCCACCTCAACGATGACATGGTACACACATGACGTGTATTCCATATTTTTTTTATAAAAATGCTGGGAATTTTGTAGATATGTTCTAAAAGGTCATTATCTTTATCCAACTAAAATTTCATATGCATCCTGAATTCATATCCATCTTCCACTGGGAATTTCGTAGATATGTTCTAAAAGGTCATTATCTTTATCTAACTAATATTCCATATGCATCCTGAATTCATATCCATCTTCCAATGAAACTCAAATACCTGAATCCTAAATTTTATGTATAGGATATACTCTATAATTATTTTTCATACATTCATCTTAATCATCCATATTAGTAAGGAACTTCTGTACAGGCGCACTCTTCCTTTCAGGATCTGGAGGATTATTTGAGAGGCATACAATGAAAGTTTTTATGGCTTTAACGAACTCTGATGCTGATGGATGCCGTATGCGCTCCAAGAAGTCATGCCATGTCAAAGGTACCGTTGAGGCACTAAATGGTTCAACATTCTTTATAGTACTTGGTCAGATCAGAATATCAGAAACAGTCTCTAGAAATAAAAACCTTATAATGAGTCTTTTTATCTCTTTCAAAGGGCCTGGACCAAAACGTGACTATCTAATTATTCTTTTAGTTAGCATGTTCATGAACAAACATCAATACACTAATGCAGGGACCTACGTTCAATGTTGCACTTTCTCACTAAACAGATACACACTGTTGGATCAATATGGCAACCAAATAGGTGCCACTAAAGGCCTAAACCAAAACAGCAACCTCATAATTCATGTTGCCAAGTGGAAATTTTGGTGTATTTCTACAAGGAAGAGTACACTTTTGAATCATCTTTTTATGACTTCAGATGTGATTGCATCATTATTGCTTGCTCTCATTTACAAGATTCTATTATTTGTTTAGGATGATACCGCATTCGAGAAACAAAGTGCGCTTTTTCCGCTTGCTATATTTGATATAGTGCTTATAAACATGTAAGCTTGCTGGTAACCCCATATATAATCTTATTCTGTGTTTCCAATATGAACTTGTATAATAAAGTTGTGTTTCTGATTTTTTTGTTACATAGCTGGTGCCATGATATTAGGCGTGAGCATGCTTCAAATAAACCTCTTTTGACAACCCTATTCAAGGTACATTAGCAGTATTTGTACATTCATTTTTTCTGGTCTATTTGCTAATATGGTTGAAGTTTCTAGGTTATGTTGCGTTTATTTGGTCCATGTTGTTAATACAAATAATGTCTAAAAACGTTATTTATATTTTTCAACCTCTCAACGTTTTGATAATAACAAAATGTAAAAACGTTTACAATAAAAATAAACGTTTAATAACGAAAGAGCTCTTGGTGGACAACAGACGTGTAGAGAGATAATGTTTAGCAGCATAACACTATACATAAAAATTTAAAGCTTTAATTTACTTTGGTCACCTGCCATACTGTATACAGAGCAACCAGAATTAAAAACTCAACATGATTCTATTCCTCTAAGTAAACTCAGTGAGAGCAAGCAAGTAAAATCCCCTATAAACCCCCAAGGGGGGTGTGACGGGGAGGACGGGGAGGTGGGGACAGGAGCTTTTAAAAATAGTGAGTCACTCACATAAGTGCGTATAAACAAAACAATGATAAATATAGTCCTACTGATATCATAATCCATCAGTTTATCCATTGTGCATAAAAGAGCGAAATGAAACCACGCGTCAAGTTAGGTTTTGAAACAGGAACGCTAGACTGATGCACCTAAACATTCCAAACTAACGCCTTTGGTTCATATATCCTATCTTTTGCTGTTCCTATTAGGCTATACTGCTATGCTGGATATAATGGTTCCCGATTCTTTTGGCCGACCTAATACACAGTGACTCAAACGGGGGTGGAAAGTTTCCTCTCCATCTTTTAAAACTCTTGAATCATTCAATACATTTACATAAAAAACTATAGTAAAAACATTAACTTTTAAATCCCTAAATCGATAATTCGTAGTAAAAAAAAAACATTAAACAAAGTTGATGAAATCAAATTATCGCAAAAGTCCATTGTTTCAACGATTTTAGACAACAACATATACAGTAACAGCAGCAAGATTGCAGTAATTGTGGAATAAAAATGGATTAAGTGAGTTGATACCTGATGATTAGTGAGTAATGATTGCGAATTAAATGAAGATCAGACCCAAATAGGATGTTGTTCTTGTTGACGATCGATTGTATATTTTCAAGATTAGTCCCTCTTCCTAATCATTTTACAAACTTTTCCAACTCTTTTATAGGGCGTCGGCCCCCCTACATTATACATCCCTCCACCCTGGTCGGAAATCATGGTTATAAAAAGGGTAAAAGTCATTTATTACCAACCTACTTTCTTATTTGTGCCGAAATGATCAACGTACTTTTTTTTGTACAAACTACACCCAAGTACATTTAAATTTGTTCGATATCACCAATATAACCTTAAAATGACTATATTATCATTGTCTTCTTTAACATTAAAGAAGACAATGGTAATATAGTTATTTTATGGTCATATCAGTGATATCGAACAAAATTTGAATGTACGTGAGTGTAGTTGTACAAAAAAAAGTACGTTGGTCATTTCGACACAAATGAGAAAGTATGTTGGTAATAAATGGCTTTTACCCTTTTTTTTAAATATGTTTATTTTTCATATTTTAAGTTTTTAACCAAGACAAAATGATTTTTGAAAGATAGTTACTGGTTTATTGATTTAGTCTTAAATATCGAGATAACAGAAATTTTGAACATGTTGATTCACACGAACGGCAGGAACAATCCTTCTAATTATCGTTGATTGTATCAATACCGATAATCAGGATAACTTCTTCCATCACCACAATACAACTATTAAATAGGCCTTGAAACTTAAAGTGCGCCTAAAAAAACAAAGCATAATAAAAATGAAAAAACATAAAAAAAGGTAAATAACTCTTAAAATAGAGCGATTTGAGGCCCGAAAGTTCCATAAACCGCCATGGGCGTTTACCACGACGTTCTCCTTGTTGTAAGCTTCGATTTGACGGGTCCTTGATTTGAAACGAAGCCTTGTAGCCCAAGTTTTGCCAGTGAATCCCTAGACTATATTGCACTCGATATGGTATACTTGCCCGAATGTGTTCCTAGTTGTTCGGTATTTCTAGTTCTATAATTTAAAGCTTTTTGAACGCATCATCAACCAACAAAATCATTTCTACACTCAACCTCTTACAAAAATAAATTGATTTCGAATGATTTTGAATTTCAAATATGAGAGGCAATCTATTATCTAACCGTTGGGGAATACTCAAGGATAATCCATTTATCTATTGATTCTTTCCTTTTTCTTTGAAAATGAACAAACAGCCCAAAACTATCTTTTAAACACTTTGCAAAATATTTTATCAAATAGTTATTTGAGTTGATTGACCTTATAACGAACTTGTAAAAGTTAAAGCGTGAAGTACACTTGAGGGTTTGGCAAGACGCGTAATTATAAACCAATAACCAATAACAGTATTCTTAGCGCGTTGCAGACGCGCCAGCAGCGCGCCAGTCACGGCATGAAATATGCCTCCCTTTCTTTTGACCTATAAATACCTCCTATTGGCTAGTGTATTCCTCACCCTCTTGCCATTCATTCTTTCTCTCTATCCCTTTAAGTCCAATATGCTTCTTGTGTTCTAATCTCTTCTCTTATCATCTTTAAACGAACACACCTCCGCAAGACAGCCACACAAGTGGCTAATCTACACTTGTGTGTTATGTCGAGGGCTCTCTCTCCCTCCCTCCCTCCCTCCCTCTCTCCGTTTAAAATTAAAACATCCTGTTCACACTACGAAAAAATATTAGACAACTAGGTTAGGGCTTGTCAACGTCTCTCTATCAGAGTTTTTCAAGGGGCTCTACCACATGCGAGAGGTCTCAAGTTCGAGTCGTTCCATAGTGGTTTCCTCATGTAGACAGGGGCGGACCCAGAACACTAAGTCATCAGGTGCACATAAACTTTTTTTACGAGTATAAAGGGTTTCGATTTGGGGTGAGCATGAGGCGGTCTCGAGCGGTTTTTGGCTAAAACCAAACCCAAAAGCAAAAGTTCAGCTTTAAGTTTTTTAACCAAACACCGAACCAAAAGTCCGGTCTGGTTTTTTCGGTTTTTGGTTTTTTTTTTGGTTTGGTTTTTTGGTTTTTTCACTAGAGGGCAATATATTCTACAAGTTTGAAATCTCTTTTACAAATGGTTACCACATGAATTTAAACAAAGTTATTTAGAAGATAAAGATTTTCCAAAGAGGTAAATACGATTATGGTGGTATCAGAGTCGTCTCATGGCTTCTTGTGGACTAGATTGAAAATATGAAATGCGGAATTTTCGACAACAATTTTTTGTTGTTAATATAAATAATTTAAGGGATTTGTCAATAACTAATTATATCACAAATTTGGATATCCGAATTTTGCGTCGACGGTTTTATGTTAGGCCCATTATTTTACCTAAGGGGGTGCTTGGTTGAATTTATGGGCAGCGTAAACGCAGCTGAGCGATGATAAAAGTATAAATGAATAATTGGGCTTAGTCGGTATCATATAATTGGCATAGTACCCATTACAATAAAAACAAGTAATGGTTATTACCCAGTAAATCGGAGGTTATAACTTTTCATTACCCTCTAAACGGCTGGAAAAATTATTCTCACCACGATCTCCTTCTCCAACCTCCCAATAATTCCCGCCACTCTCTAAAACAGTTGACTATCACCCTATCAAATACAGTTTGATGCTTCTCTCATCTCTATCATTAGTCACAAAGACCATTACCCACACAATATACAAAGGTAAATTATGGCATCAAAGTTTTCTCATGTTATAAATATTAAAGAATATTTTACTATCTATAATATATTTCTCACGTTTAAACAAGATACATGTTTTTTACATGATCTCCTAAATGTGCTATGGAACGGCTTTTTATCGATAATATTTACTTCAATATAATTTTTTAGTCATCTGTCCTCTTGTGCTCATGTTTCAACCTATCAATAAGTTTTTTTGTTTCGTTGAAATTGTTTTTTTTCTGAATGTTCAATGCTTGAAAGTATGTAATTATATTGTGCCTCACTTACTTATATTCTTTTTGGATTATATGCTAGTGCTTAATGTCGATAAAAATAGAGGCCATTTGAGTAGCTTGAAAAAAAATTAGGAATCCCACCAAGAGCAAAAACGTTTTACACACACTACTTCATATTTACGGGTTTTCATTATGAACATGTTTGAGAATATCACCTAATGAGAGCGATAATTTTGCCTAATGTTTTACAGTTTAGTCTTTCTAACCTAAACTGTTAATAAATCACTTAGGTCGTATTTTTTTTTTTTGCTTTTGTGTTATTCTTACATTTTAGTTAACATATGGATTTTGTACGAATCACTCATCTGCTGCCCGTCGACCTCTTAACAAAAACAAACGCAAACCTTTTATTGCTTCAACAAGTAGCAACTAGCTTATGATGGTTCTGTTATTTGAGTTTCTACTATTTTTCTGTGTTGCTGTGCACCTTCGATTTAATATTCGTGTAATCAAAACAAAAGAAGAGAAAAGGATGGAGCGAATGAAATGGATGTTTAGATTGACCATGGAATTGTAATATGATAGATATTGTATTGATTGAATGAATTACATAAGAGATGGCAATCTATATATAATAAATAGAGTAGCTTTGTAAATATAGCAACATCAAACCTAACCCTAATGGACCTACCAGCGCGCGCGCGCGCGAGCTGTGCGGCGTGGGCCCACTTATTCGTTTTAAACCTCCCGACCGCAGTTTTGAACGGGAGATGCAACAACACCGCTACAAAACTGGTACGAAACTTCATCAAATAAACTAGTATTAAACATTTTGTGAAGATAACCTCCCCTGCCAATCCTCATACTGATAACGTGACGGGAGGTGTAGAAACCCGTATAGCACCGGTAAGCAACAAGATCCCGAACAAAGTGAATGTTCAATCTCGATATCCTTCGTGCGTTGATGTTCACCTGAGATTATAAGAGATACGTACGTGACGCACTAAACAGTGAAAACTAAGAGCACATTGTCACAAATAGGACATGGTGAGCCATTGGCTAGAGGTAAAAGAAGTTCACTGTAATAGATTACGTGAAGCCACAGAGACAATGTTATCAAGCAACCTCATTGAGCAACACCCCGATACTCAGCCTCACCAAGCACTATATCGAGAGAGAAAGAAATTGGCGCTAGCGCTTCTCGATGACCGGAGAGAAGATGTTGCCTAAGAAAAACACAATAACCGCGTGACAGCGTGTGAGTGCGTCCGACGAGTATTGGGACCAACATCCGCACCAATCCGCATCTTGAGTAGGCCACTAAAGCGAAGATGTCGTACAAGGAATAAAGCTGTAGTCCATAGGACAAGGTTGCCACGGACATATCGTAAGATCCTCTTGAGAGCAGAGAGATTATGGCTCTCGGGGTCATCGCATAAAGAGACAAGACTTGGCTTAACTAGCATAGAGGGAAATGCTGGTCGGAGGGTAAAGGTGTAGATACAATAAGGCCCCTAACTATGCTAGACTGATATATTTAGATCAGAAATAGGAGCACCAACTGCTAGAAAGATTGGGGAGTCCGTGTCAATAGGTGTACGACACGGTTTCACAATTAAGCATAACCAGCCCGCATCAAGAACCTTAGTCCGGCATACTTTTTAGTTGAGATAGAAACAAACCCGAAGCATTACGAGTCTCACATAAATGCCCAAGAAAGGAATAAGATGAGCCCAAATCAGTCATGTGAGAACTCTGGCATGAAGAGAAGTGATAATCTGCTGTAACATGATCAAAGAAGATGCAGTCAAAACAATATCATTCAACATATAAAAAGCAAGTAAGCAGCGTCTTCCCCTGTCTGTAGATGAAGGAGTATGAAGAGTCACAACGACCCTATGATGAAAACCCAAACCCGGCAAGCAAAAGCCTGCAAATCTCATGAAACCAAGGCCCGAGGGGCCTGTTTTAAGCCCATAAACAGAGATCGCCTGGAGAAGGCAAACATGATCTGGATGCTGCGGATCCCGGAAACCAGGAGGTTGGTGCATGTATACAGTCTCTGATAACGATCCATGTAAAAAGGCATTCTTGACATCAAGCTGGTGAACCGGCCAATGTCTAGAAATGGCTAGACTGAGTACTGTCCGAATAGTAGCCGGTTTGACAACCGGACTAAATGTCTCATCCACATCAATACCTGCAAGTTGAGTGCTACCATTTGCAACAAGACGAGCCTTGTACCGACTGAGGGTACCATCAGCGTTATACTTATGCCGAAAAAGCCACATAGAACGAACAATGTTCGCGTCCGGTGGCCGAGGCACAAGAATCCAAGTATTATTTTTAATTAAAGCAGTATATTCATCAAGCATAGCACGATACCAATTTGGGTCACGAAAAGCAATTGGATAGGACTTAGGAATAGGTGATATGGTGGACACGTGTAAGTTAAAACGTTGAGTGGGACGATTAGTACCGACACGAAAGCGAGTGACCATGGGGTGAGTCGAGGTGGGATTATTGTGGTTGTGTGTAGGAATAGTTGTTTCAGTGGATGCGTTTGATGTGGGCTGGACGTTTGGTGAGTGGGGAAGTGGGCTAGACTCATGTGTTTGGTGAGCCGGTTGGAGTGGGCTTCGTGGTGGACTGGGTGGAGCAGCAGTAGATGTTATAGTGGTGGTGGGAAGTGGTGATGCAGAAGTGAGTTTGGATATGATGTGTTGATGTATGATGTTGGGCGAAGTGTCCAAAAATGTGTACGAGGGTGAGTCATGAGGAGTCATAGATCCATATGGGAAAACTGTCTCATCAAATGTTACATGACGGGATAAGATGATTTTGTTCGTGTTTAAGTCTAGGCATCGATATCCGCGGTGATTTGTCGGATATCCCAGAAAAATTGCGGGTGTAGCCCGTGGTTCAAGTTTGTGATTTGTGTGAAGATGAGGATAGCAAAGGCAACCAAAAACACGAAGATCCGCATAGTTCGGTGTTGTTTTAAAAAGGCGAGTGTGAGGTATTTCATTGTTGATGGCGGTGGAGGGTAAGATGTTCAAGAGGTAGGCGGCCATGTGAAGAGCTTCAACCCAAAATGTAGGTGGCAGGTGAGCTTGGAAAAGTAAAGTACGAATCATGTTGTTGATGGTGCGTATCATTCGTTCAGATTTTCCATTTTGTTGTGAAGTCTTGGGACAAGAGAAACGAATGGAAATACCATTGGTCACAAATAGTTGGTGAAGGGCAGTATTGTCAAACTCACCTCCATGATCACATTGCAAAGATTTAATGTCACAATTAAAATGGTTCTTAACATAAGCACGAAAGTGAATAAATTTGGACAACACATCCGACTTATGTCGTAAAGGGTACACCCATAAGTAATGTGAGAAATGATCAAGAAACAAGACATAATATTTAATACCCGAAACACTAGTAAGAGGAGATGTCCATAAATCAGAATGGATAATATCAAAAGGAGCCTTAACAATAGTTTCTGAAAGTGAGAAAGGAAGCCTCACGTGTTTGCCAAGCTGACAAGCATGGCAAAGCACGGAAGACTGTGTCTTATTACATGAAATTAAATTATTAGAAACTAACGAACGTAGCACTTCACTTCCCGGATGACCAAGTCGTTGGTGCCACGTTTGCTGTCCAACCAGAAAAGCTTGAGGGTACGACGGAGACGTGACTGGATAAAGGTCACCCGTGCTGTCACATCTGAGGAGAATTTGACGGGTCCAGAAATCCTTTACAGAAAAACCAAACTCGTCAAATTCAATTGTACATTTATTTTCACGAACGAATTGACGTACAAAAATTAAGTTTTTGACAATATTGGGTGTAATGAGAACATTATTTAAGTGAAGTGTACGGTAGGGAGTTGGTAGCGTGCTATGGCCCGTGTTGGTGACAGGAATAGATTTCCCGTCACCAACAAGAACAGATGGATATATGCGAGAATTAAAAATAGTACTAAGATTATTAACTGAAGAGTTAAGGTGAGATGACGCACCAGTATCCATGTTCCAATTTGAGTTAGCCGGATCCTGTAAGGTCAAAGTATTAAAAGCATGTGGCAGTTGTGTCTCTTGACTAGTCGAACCCGAGGAGGCAGATTGGTTTTGTACAGCAGCCGAGTAGAGGGCCTGCTGGTGGCCATTGAACCCGAACGTGGGCTGGTGTGGTTGTGTTTGCTGAAATCCTGGAGGGGCATTGGGCCTTAAGCCCATTGTGTTGTTATGTTGAACTGGTTGCTGACCCTGCGAAATGGATAAGCCATACTGGGCCAATAGGTTTTGTTGGGCCTGAATGAGGGATAGAAGGTGTTGTTGGCTGGCTGAATTAAGACCAGTGTGTCCAGGCCCTTGTTGCATGGAGCGAGTATTATGTTGAGATGAGTTCGGGCGTGGGTTGTTGGTGCCTTTTGGAGAGGCATGAATGAAACGACAATTCGTCCCCCAGCGGCAATAACCTCGGCCAAAGTTGCGGCAGATCTCGGTCTTGTTCTCATTACGGGCATCGCGATCACGATTGTTGCGGTTGTCTTGAATCCGTGGTTGGGATGTAGCAAGAAGCACTTGTGGTGAGCTTGATGTAGTGGAGGTAGAGAGTATCGGTTGCTTAGACCGGAGACGCATCTCCTCAGTCGTGACCATGGTGCGAACAGTTGCTAGGTCAGGAAAGGGATCTTTGTGAGCAATTATTTGAGCAAGGCTTCCGTATTTTTCACTTAGGCCGTTGATGGCATAGGTGACAATATCGTCATCATCCATGGTCGAGCCAAGGTCGGTAAGAAGAGTGATAATGGAATCAATCTTGGAGAAGTAGGCGTCTGGTGTGTCGTCGCCCATTTGTATGACACGTAGTTCACCTTTTAAAGCAACGGTACGTGTCCTTTTGTTTTCTTGGAAGATGGTTTCGATGGTGTCCCAGGCGGCTTTAGCCGAAGCAGGGTTGGTGCTGATCATCCTTTTCCGAAGCGTTGGAGAAAGGGTAAGAAAGATCCATGATTTTACGATGGAGTCAGCCGTGATCCATTCGGTGGTGGATCAGATGTGGACGTCGATCCATCGATGTGGTTTAGCACGTTAAAGTTGCTGCAGTGACCTTTGAAAAAGTAACTCCATGTGGAGTAGTTCGATTCCTGAAGATCGAGTTTTTCGGGTACGAGACTATTGATGTTATGTACCGCGTAGAATTTTTCAACCAAGGTAAGGGCAGGAGGGGGTGGTGGTGTATTCGAGTTTGTCATGGCAAAGTGATGAGTTCGACTGTTAAAGCGAGGTGAGGTTTGATGATTTAGGGTTTTGGGGATCGGCTGTGAAGGCTCTGATACCATGTAATATGATAGATATTGTATTGATTGAATGAATTACATAAGAGATGGCATATCTATTTATAATAAATAGATAGCTTTGTAAATAAGCAACATCAAACCTAACCCTAATGGACCACAAGCCCACAATCGGGCTTGGGCCACTTATTCGTCTAACAGGAATGTGATGCTATATGTATTAGTGAGCTTCGTATGGATAGAGCTACCTTTAATGTACTATGTCACATGGTCAAAGATATTAGGTGTTTAAAACATAATAGAAACACATCCATAGAAGAGGTTGTAGCAATGTTTTTATACACCTTAGCTCACCACAAAAAAAGTAGGACAATCTGCCATCTCTTTTTTCGTAGTAGAGAAACTGTGAGTCGACAATTCCACCAGGTTCTTGTAGCAATATTGAAACTGCATAATATTTTGCTAAAAAAACCAGAGCCTATTACTGAAGAATGTCAAGATGAGAGATGGAAGTGTTTTCAGGTATGATAAGGTTATAGGCATGTAAGAATAAAAAGTTAAAAAAGGTAACCTCTCTTATGAAACGACTTATACGCTCGAATATTGCTAACACCTCATAGTTTGTAAAAGACTTAGGTATGCTTAGAAATACTTTCTAGTTTTAAATGCCTGGGAGTGATTCTCACGGAATAGATTTAAGATCTTCTTAATTTCTTCGAACACAATCTTAGTATATGTGGTATAAGTTTTGCTGATTTCGAGGGCACCCCCCCCCCCCCCCCCCCACCCCCCCCCCGCACCCCCCCCACGCTATCGAAACCAGCAAGGGAGATGGCTAAGACACTACTAAGATCGTGTACAACAAGTACACGTGATAGAGTTCATAGCCTTCTTTGATTTTAGGCCATTCCGGGAATACGTCTATGTTCATAACCCAGAGACAATCAGTGTTTTAACTTGTTACTATCGAGTGCCACTATTTCATCCACACGTGGGAAGAGTTATCTTGGGATTTTTTAGGAGCATCATTTGAGTTCCCCAAGGGGGGGAGTGTTTTAAATAATTATTTAAAATTTGAGTAGAGTTTCTTTCTGATTCAATTATGTTTTACCCGGACGGTCAATCTCAAGCTTTATTCTTAAAAAGAAGTAGATATATTTGATAGAGAGTACACCATAGGTATGTATGATTATATGATTGAAAATAATGCCTAAAAAACAATCCATTCTTAATATTTTTTCACATCCTTACGTTTTGTAATACACATACAAAAATATAAAACACGTTCAACTGTAAAATTTAAGTAAACAAGTAATTGTAGTAAAAAAATTTTTCATTTTCGAAAAATTATATCACTTGAAAGGTATGAATTATAAATGCTCTAATGTCATTTTATGATCAAAGGAATTTTTATTCAACCTCAGAACTTATTTAACATGTTGTAAACATTTTTATAAACATTACATAGCCATTTTCTAACAATTATTATAAAGTTTTATTTCTCAAAATAACATTTTGAAATTTAAATTTTTCAAAACCTAAAACGGCTAGGGAAAGTTCTAGAAAATCCCCCTCTCCTACACAAAAAAAAAGGACAAACTGGGGTCAGCGCTAGTCTAGGGCGCGTCATCACTTTAAATTACCACAGGCCGGCTCCTTTATCTTTAGGGGACGCCAACTATTTAAGGGGAACCGTCACATAGAGTAGTGCTACTTCAAGATGTCCCCTCTATAAACTACTGGACTATTCCCCTACTATTTTCTCACCTTTGCACTCTTTCATTTCTATAAAAACAACCCACACATCTATTTAAAATCTATTGATCATTTAATCATAAAAGCTTTGTTTCCAGGTGTTTCCAAGCTCAAATTCTCAAGTGCAAAGAGAAGACATACTTCTTACCATAAGTGAAGATGTATTACACTTTGTGTGTTGTTTGCAATCTTATTGCATCCATAATCTAACCTTGTAAATCATTTGTAATAAATCTTGTAAAGTTGTTGTAGTTGTTATATTTGGTGATTGTTGTAAGTTAGTTGATCCTGGTGATCTTTCCTAGTAGTGTTAGTTAAGGTTTGATTATAGTAGTGGCTGGTGAAGTAATGGTGTGAGAATTCTGAAGGTGTGAAGAAAGTTGTGTAGTCGTGATCAGTGTTATGAAGCAAAGTTGTGTAGTGAAGTTGTGAAGTTGTGGTAGATTGGTTCTAGCTAAGATTAGAACTCACATCTAGCTTAGTGTCGAAAATCAAGATAAGCGAAAGTTGTGTAAGGTTTTCTCCGCCATAAGGGAGCTTGTTGACATAGTGAAGAAAACTCTCGAGTTAGGTGCTCGAGGAGTGGAGTAGGGCGAAGAGGTGCTTTGGTTGTCCGAACCACTATAAATCTTCGCGTCTGTGGTTTGATTGTTCTTACTCTATCTCTTTGTCTATTCATTTTTTTCTCCATACTATCCATTAATTGTTTAGATAAAGTATATTGTTTTATTGTGCACATATCTAGTGTTGGAATCACATAAAGTCGAATCTAGAATTTTTACAACACTTTAAAACCTTAAATTAAAAAGCGGTGGTAAACTATTCAACCCCCTTCTAGTTTTCCAATAATCTGGTATCAAGAGCAGTCAAACAAGATTTTTAAGATAATTGTATTTTAAAACTCTGAATCGATCATATTGAATCGAAAAAAATTTTTAGTAAGGTCAATCTATGCATAAGACCACCACTATTTGAAAGTGATGGATTATTTATTGGAAAGATTAGATTCGAATAACTTATGTGCAAGTCAAAAGATTAGATCTTTCGGACATGTTATTACCTGATGGAGGATTTTCCTACCTATACAAAATTTCCCAAAAACCTAAAAGGATGACGTTGGTACCTTTTTTTTAAACAAAACGTTGATCTTAAAAACGTAAACTCTGGAAAAAATAATGAAGCTAAAATGGTAATTTATAAAGCTTTGACACGTAAAGAATACGGAAAGATTTTTTATGTGTCAAAACCGCCCAAAAGAATTATTCTGGTGGTACTTTATTTATCACCATCAAGGTAATACTCAAGTCAAAGCTAACAAATATAGATCTTCTAGTTTTAACATTATGAAACAATTTATGATACTGAAGAGGAAGTCAATAGATAATGCATTTGCTAAATTTAACACTAATATTACTTGTCTAAAAGTAATTGATGAAGGTTTTGTAGCTCAGGTAATTGTGTTAGGAAATTTCTGTAGTGCATTACAATCCACAAATGCGCGCGCGAAAGTCCACGGTGATTAAAGATAAAGAATCTAAGCACCTTACCTCTTCGACGAATAATTGAACTTGAAAGTCTTTATAAGAAGTAATAAAGAAAGATTCGAAAACGTTCAAAGATAAGAACAGAACAAAGTAGATCTCTTGCCTTAATGGTGGAAAAAGGAAAGTAAGTGATGAAGATTGCCAAAGCTCCGATAGTTTTGAAGTCGAAGAGTATGCTTTATGGCTGTAAGGAAGATTCAAGAAAATTTTTCAAAGAGACGAGGTCAAGATATTGTAAGACAATCGAGCCGATAGAAAAAACATTCTAAGAGAAGTAGAAATTGATGGTATGTAAAAGGGTGAAAGAAAATGTTTTAGATTTGGAGTCCAAATCACTCATTGGTAGATGTCAAAGCCAACAAAGCACAACGATCAAGAGCGTTATTGGAAGGGCATGGGCGACAATGGAGAAGATGAAGTGGAAAAGACATAAAGATGAAATTGTCTTGTAGCTCTAGCGCCCGATGAAATATGCTATCTAGGAACTAAACTTGGAACCCGATCGAGTGGATTAAAGTAGTGCGTATGCTCTCAAAACACATTAACGGTAATCGATAAAGTTATAACACCCCCATTTTGACAAAGTAGCAGAGAAAAGGCGCTTTTTTTTAATACGTGGGTATTACTTAATTAGTACAAACAGTCATAATCATAGAAAACGACTCATAAAGAGACATTTTTGGAAAATTTAGTTATCATTCATTTTATTCATAGAAGTTTTACAAATAAGAGAGAGGTCCCAACAACTCTTAGAAACATAAGGTTGCAATGTTAACAGTTTAAGCCATCTTCAAGCCCGTCCACTCACTGCCATGTGATGCTCAATTACCTGACGATTAAACATGGCTAAAACGATCAATACATTGGTTTGATGAAATTCATAGGTTTATGGTAAATAGTTTGAATATAAAAGTTCATACGTGGGTTACGTTGTTATACACCCATAAGTGTAAGAATTACAATGAGTACAATTATTATAGAAAACAGTATTATTGCCCTAAGCTCATGATACCGAGACCTTGAGATAATCAATAATCATAAGAAGTTGCCCCAACGGGTGCCTTTGCCAAAACAACCGCATAGTTTTCAAATGAAGTACGTTTGGGTTACTAGAAAGTATACGTACACCCCACGGGGGAGTTCAGTCCCAAATAGATCTATTCACAACATTTACGCTTACTCCGAAAAGTAATTAACGGTTCATGATAGTGGGGTCTTAATGGCAAAAGTAAGGACTTAGGCAATAATGCATTAGAATAGCATACAATTGGATATAATCTAATGATACTTGTATGATGATTTATTTCATGTATCACCCTGCGGCGTTTATGACATTTCAAAAGATTTAAAATGCGAGGCTATGAACTCACCTTAACAGGGATATCTGATTGATGTGCAACAAAGTATATCAAGTGAAGAGTACGACCTTGTTACGCAACCTGTGGTAAATGTAAGTCTTAGTGTGATGGTTTATGTTTCAAAACTTCATAAAGTTTAACGTATTACTTTGATTTATTAATTTATGGAAATATTGTATCACTGTTCGGGCTATCATAATCCAGAGGCCATGTAGTATCGTTTGAGGAGTCAGGGCACTTTAAATCGTAAACCCAGCAAACTCGTCAAAACAAATACCCAAATGGAACCCCTCACATGAAATTCCCTAGTAACGTGATACGATAAGATTTTAAGTTTCTTCAAAAGCTAGTCGATGATAAATTACGTTAATTATATAACGTAATAGAATTATAATGCGTCGATCAATGATTAATAGCGATAAATGTATCGGGTTTTAATAAAATTGAGTCTTATAATATTAATATATATTTTTATAATTTATATAAAAATATTATATTTTATATTTTTAAGTTTGCAAAAATGGCAATATATACCTTGATTTATAAACTTTTACAAATTTAGTCTCTATATATAAAGTATATTGTAATTTAAACCTGTAATTTTAGAACTTGGCAAAACAGCCCCTTGTAGTTATAACTTTAGGAAAATGACATTTTCAGCCCCTCTAGTTATAAATTTCAGAAAGTTACGATATATACCCCTATGCATGAAAACATTTGCAAATCAAGTCCAAAATTCATAATTTTGATATTTTTGAAATCCAAAAGTGTTTTGCAGATCATGGCTTATTAGAATAAGCTAAAATAAGATTTTCTAACATAACAAAAGTTTAGAAAAAGTATTTGTTATCTAGAAAATCAAAACGGGTCATTTTTAGGGTTTTAATTAAAAACGCATGGGTTTGAGGATCCAAGGCTTTAACAAGGGTTCATATAGGATCTTAGGAGTCTTATAAATATTCTAAAACAAATTGTGAGCTTATTGAACAAGATTTAGGCTTACTTGAGCTAGAAAGGGGTCGAAATGGTGTTTTTTGGTTCGTACACCTAGAAATGACTTCAATGGCTTCTTCCTTCTTTCTTTTTGGCTTCAAACTGATCTTGGGGCTTCTCTGGATCCTCCTTGGTCTAGTTTAGAACTCCATTTGTGTTTGTCATGAATATTTGAGGTGTGTTTGAAAAGTATGTGTATGTATGCGTATATATAGTACTCGAACACCCTTGGTGGCCAAGTTTTCTTGGCGTGGTGGCCAAGGGTTGTAGGGGAATGACTAAGGGAAGCTAGGTGATGAGTATGGAGAGCTAGGAGTGTAGCTTTGCAAGGTAGAAGGGTTTTGGGGGGTTCGGTTTGCAAGAAAGGTGACGAAGGGGGTGTTTTCTTGGTAACCAAGTATTGTAGCAAGCAAGGAGGTGGGTAAGGTGCTTGGTGGTGATGTAGTAGTGAGGTCATGGTGGTGCTTGGATGCTAGCTTGGTTTAAAATGGGTCAAAATGAAATAAAGGGGTGTCGGGTTTGAATTTAGGTTCGGGTTAAGGTTTTTGGTTTTAAATTCGAGTTAGGGTTAAGTTTTAGGATAGATTAGGGTTTAGGATTAAGGTTTTATTGTTAGGATTAGGGTTTAGGTTTAAGGTTTAGGTTTTAAAATGAAATTAGTGTTTTAAAACTAGTTTAGGGTTTCGGGTTAGGGTTTTAAGTTTTAGGACGTTTAGGGTTTAGGATTAGGGTAATTAGGGTTTAAATGTTCTGCATTAGGAGCTTGTACTTAGTGCTTAAGTAATGGTAAGAAACTAGAAGAAAAATGGTGGTAAAATGAGCTTATTTGAATCCGTGCTTTATTGATTTGTACATTAAACTTAAACGTGTTGTACCATGGTTTTGGAGAGAAGTATGATTCAAATATTATGCTATGATACTTGTACACTCATTTTATATGTGTACATTACATATAATCAGGGTTTGATATAAACGTTTAATGTTTAAAGTTCATTTTGAAATAACGTTGTAAATGGTACGTTAAATGGGTAATGTACTTGGTAAAAATGATATTAAGATATAGACTTGAATGATTAGGTTGTTTTATACATGATATACAAAATAGATAGTATGGCATAGGGAGAGAAGGTGCGTGAGCTCGTTTCCTTAGAGATGGCAGAGTTCGTTGCTAATGAGACAAAGCAAAAATTTCCCTATAAAAAGGTGGTATATATATAATAGATGGATATTAGAGTGCATCTAATTTAATAGATGGATAATTACATTGATGAAAATTACGGGTTGTTATAGTCTCCATCCCTTAAAAGAAATCTCGTCCTGAGATTTAGTTGGATGTCGGAGTGATGTTGGAAAAAGATGTGGCTATTGGCTAATTACGGAATTTGATCTTCGCGTTCCCACATAAATTCTGGTCCCCTTTTAGAGTTCCATCTTACTTTGATTATAGGAATATTTGTTTTAGTTGCTTGACTTCTCGATCCATGATCTCCACTGGTTCTTCCACAAAGTTGAGTTTTTCATCGATTCAAAGCTCTTTCATTGGAATGACAAGGGATTTGTCAGATAAGCATTTCTTTAGATTAGAAACATGGAAGGTATTGTGGACATTTCTGAGCTCTTCAGGAAGTTCAAGTTTATATGCTACTGGATTGATTCTTTTAAGAATCTTAAATGCTCCAATGTATCAGGGATTAAGCTTTCCTCATTTTTCAAATCGAATGACACCTTTACGAGGTGACACTTTTAACATAACACGATCTCCAACTTGAAATTCTAAAGGCTTTCGCCTTACATTGGCGTAACTTCTTTGCCGATCTCTTGCAGCTTGCAAGCGTTGTCGAATTTGCACTTACCCCCACCCACCCTTTTCAGTTGTTCGTGGATTATTTTAGTCCCCGTGAGTTTGAAATATCTCCTCAAATTCGGCCCCAACAAAGTGTGATCTGCACATTCATCGGAGCTAGTACATAAAGTGCCTCAAATGGTGCTGCCTTAATACTGGCATGGTAACTGTTATTGTAAGAAAATTCTATTAATGGTAAGTGTTTTTCCCATCCTTTTCCAAAATCTATAACACAGGCTCGAAGCATGTCTTCGAGTATTTGGATGGTCCTTTCACTTTGCCCATCAGTTTCGGGATGATATGCCCTATACTCATGTCGAATTATGTACCAAAGCACTTTGTATGATTGTCAAATCTGGATGTGAAAGACGTCACGATCCGAGATTATAGATATTGGCACTCATATGCGGGAGGACTATTTCCTTTATGTACAATCTTGTAAGGGTTTCCATACTATCTGTCTCTCGGGCAAAGATGTAATGTGCGGATTTGGTAAGGCGATCGACAGTGATCCCAGGAGTGGTTTCATTGCCCCGTTTGATGTTGTAGGTAGTTTTTGTGATGAAATCCATCGTTTATTCTTTCCACTTCCACATAGGAATCTCGGTCATTTACCAGTACGCGGATGGCTTTGACATTCTGCTTATACTCTAGAACAAGTCAACATTTGCCAACATATTCAACGATGATTGCCTTCTTGTTAGGCCACTAATAGAGTTCCTTTAGATCCTGGTACATTTTGTTAGAACCTGGGTGAATGGAATACTTCGATTTATGAGACTCATGCATGATTAATTCTCTAGATTACCAAAAACTGAGTAAACCAGCTTCGGTTTTTAATACAACGAGTTCCATCAGGACGTATTTCAAATGCTTTGTCCATTCCTCGTAAGTTTTCAGCTTTGAGGTTTTCTTCTTTGAGTGCTTCAGTTTGAGCTTTGAGAATTTGTGATGGTAATTTTGGATGAATGGTCATAATAATGATTCTAAATCGGAGTGGTTGATCTCGTTCTTTCCGGATTAAGGCATCTGCATATGGGAAATTTGCTCCATTTCCAGGTGGTAGCAAATTTCACAAATTGTAATTGCAGCAATTCTAGGCCAACGGCGTTAGTACTCATGTTCAACTCTTTCTGATCACGGATTACTAAAAACATTATGAGCAGTGAACACATGAGAGTACATTTAGGTGCCATATAGATAGTTGTCTCCCAAAATTTTAAGAGCGAACACACTGCTCTAAGTTCAAGATCATGGGAGTGTATAGGTTTCTTCATTAGAGATAGATAAGTTGTCGGGACGCATATGCAATAACCTTTCTCCTTTTTGCAATAACACGCTCCCAGACCTTGACTTGATGGGATGCTCATAGTAAACAACAAAATCGTCATTTCCTTCTAGTAATGCTAAGATTGGAGCTTTACATAGCTTCTATTTTAGTAGTTGGAAGGCTGACTCTTGGTTTTCTCCCCAGATATACTTCTTGTTTTTCTGGGTTAATTCAGTCAAAGACTTTGCAATCTTCAAGAAATCTTTTGTTAAATCTCTGATAATATCCGGCAAGTCCTAAGAATTGAGTATTTTTGTGGGTTGTAGGAGGAGATGTTACATTTCTTAACTGCTTTCCATTCTATTGGCGGGGTCATAACATGAAGTCCCTTTGACTATCTTATTAGTGTCAAGAAATTCACGTATCGAATCCCAGATAAATTCCACTTAGAGACACCATGATACAACTTCTCTTTTTAGTAATTCTAGGTTTATTTCAGATGATTTACGTAGCTCTTCTTTTTGTTACGAGTGTTGATGGAGATATAATCGATGAACACGATTACGAACATTGTCCAAGGGTATAGTTTACACACACGGTTCATGAGATCCCTGAATACAACTGGTGCGTTCTTTTAAACCCAAATGGCATTACTTGAAATTCATAATATCTGTATCTTGTTGTTCTGAAAGTAGTCTTGGGAATATCTTCATCCCTTACTCTCAGTTGATGATAGCCTGATCTTAAGTCAATCTTCGAGTAGACACTCGAACCTTGAAGTTGGTCAAATAAGTCATCAATCCTGGGTAATAGGTAACGATTCTTTATGGTAAGTTTATTCAACTCCCGGTAATCGATACACATACTGAAAGATCCGTCTTTCTTTTTGGCAAATAAGAATGGAGCTCCCCAAGGTAAGGTACTTGGTTGGATAAAACCTCGGTCTGATAACTCTTGAAGTTAGTTAGATAGTTCTGTATTTCTGAAGGAGCATCTATAAGGTGCTCGGGCTACAGGTGCGCTCACATGGAATTAAATCAATTTGGAATTCTACTTGGCGAACGGGAGGAAGCCAGGTAGATCTTTAGGAAAAACTTCTAGGAATTCTCTGACTACTAGGATATCTTCTAGTTGTTTCCCGTCTGACTTATTCTCCATTAGTTGGATTACGAAAACTTGACAACTTAGGGATATATATCTTTTGGTTTTTATACAGGATATGAGATTTAGTCGGGTTTTACTTCGATCACCTCGAATGATCAAAGTTTCACCTTTGATTGTGATGTGGACGACTTGCTCGTCACAGATAATTCTAGCATGATACTTGGATAACCAATCCATACCAATGGCGACGTCAAAACTACCGATTTTGATTGGCATAAGATCAATTTCAAAAGGTTGGTTTAATAAGGTCAGGGTGCAACCCTGAATAAAGGTGTTTGTGCTTACTAGGTTTCCGTTAGTCATTTCGATATTGTAAAAGGTATCTATTGTAATGGGTGGAATATTTAGCATAGAGGCAAGAAATATGGATTGATAGCTTTATCGGTCTCCAGAATCAAATAATACTCTAGCTAGATGTTGGTTTAGAAGGAACATACCTGTGACTACGTTCGGGTCTTGGTGAGCATTCCTATCCCTTAGCATGTAGGCTCTTCCCTGGGCATTGTTGTTGGTGGTCTTTCGGCACTGATTTGCATAATGCCCTTTCTCTCCACAGGCATGACAAGTAACTGTTACTGGTAGCAGATTACTTCCAGTGGCTGGCCCTTTGTTTCTGCAGTTCTTGGTCAGATGGCCCACCTTGTTTCAAGTATTACACTTAACAGTGCAAGGTCATGTGTGATGCAGAGTGCATTTCTTACACAAAGGACAGTTTCTAATATACCCATTATTTTCAGTTGGAGTGACAGCATAAGACCTGAAGGTTTCCTGTCTTCTGTTCTGTTGTGGTTGGTGATTATTATAGCGGTTGTTGGTGTTGGTGTTACGGTAGTTGTTGTTGTTGAAAGTTCTTCTGTCGTCAAACTTTCGTTTGTGATCACTTGATACTTGCACCAGAGTGTGCTTTGTTACCTGATCCATTAGCCTCTGGGCTATGTTAATGGCTTCCTCTAGAGTTTGAGGTTTAGAGGCGGTAACATTCCCTTCAATACTTCAAGGCAGTCCCCCCGATAAAAACTTCTATCATTTTCTCAGAAGCTGGCACCATAGTGGGACATAAGGTTGCCAATTCCTGGAATCTTCTCACATATGTCTTGAGATCATTCCCCTTCACAGTCAGATGGTAAAATTCATCTTCCATCTTTTGGACCTCAGTTAGGGGACAATACTTCTTTATCAAAAGCTTCTTGAATTCAACCCACGTAATATTGTAAGCTTCTTCTATCCCAATAGGTTGGGAAAAAGAATTCCACCAAGATAGAGCTTCTTCAGTTAAAGTACCAGTAGCAAACTTTACCTTGCAGTCTTCGGTATAGTTGCTACAGGAAAACACTAATTCAGTTGGCTCAAACCAGCGGATAAGTCCAATAGCTCCTTCTGAACCTTTGAAGTTGATTGGTTTGCAGCTCATGAACTCTTTGTAGCTACATTTTCTTGCTACATGAGCTTCTCTTGGTCTGGTGGTATTATCAGTATTTGCCATGTTAGCGGCTTGTGCTTTCAGAGCTGCGATAACACTATCAGCAACTAGTTTCCTGATGGCAGCTTGAGTCATGGCTGGTGCTTCAGATGTTGATGTCCTTTTGGGAGGCATTCTATCAACATAAGACAACACGTAATAAGAATGATATCACAAGTCTTAAAATGAAATGCTTATTTTTGAACTTTAAGCATTTTTAACAATAGTGATATTAAAATCATAGATACTTATTTGATATGAATTCTAACAAGCATCTAACTTATTAGTTTATTTTCTGGGGGTCATGGTAAGATTCATAATGATGAAGACGAAGATGAAATATAGGACACGAGATGAATATGAAACGGGATCACCATTATATTATATTATGAACGACTTGCCTTTGTATTGTACATAGTCAAAATTTGACAAGTGTTGTTATTTATACCACACATCCCGTGGCTAGGTTCTATCAAAAGCTATAACAGTATCTAGTCTAGTAGTCCGATGTTCCTTCCTGGCTGTTCTTATGTTCATAGATTGCATTCAGAAGACTTTCCTTATTTGCTTGGTAACGAGCCTGGATATCTTCGATGATTTGTTCTAGATTAGCAATCCTGAAGCGAGCCAGAGCAATCTTGCTGTTATTTCCCATTTGCTTTCTTTGAAGTTTAGCAATTTGAGTACGAGACTCTCGGAGTTCAGCTTCCAGATTGTCAAAATCTTGTTGTATGATCACCCGCCTATTTCCAAGACCTTCTATTTTGTCTTCTATGTGTTCAATGCGGTCGAGAGAGAGTTCATCTAGGTGATTCACAATTTCATCAATTTGCACTTCGTGACGTTCCAGACTTGTCTTACGAGAGCTTTCTCCTATCTCAAATGCTTGAGGTAGGGCAGAAGTAGAGGAGGATGATCGGTCACGACCTTGTTTCTTAAGTGGCAATAATTCCTCAAGAAGAAAGAATTTTTAAGGATTAAACATTGGAGATAGCATTGAAGATGGAGGCACAATAGTTGGCAGTGGAATAGGTGATTCTTTAGCATAGTATACATGCATGACCTTCATATAGGGGTCATCATGAAAAAGTGAAAGAGTTGGTGAAGCTATTGGAACTAAACCAAATGAGTTATTTGAAGCTTATACGGAATTATATTTGATATTGTGAGGCATGACTTATAGGGACTAATAATGTCTAGTATAGAAAGTAGTCAAGTCATTCGCCTATATATACCATTCCTATACTTCTATAGGAGGGTAAGGATTCATTTTGTATTTTCATAAAGTGTATGTGTTTCTCTCTCTAGAAAACACACATATTTTCCCCTCTCTACTTTTCTCTCTCTACACCAATAATATGGCTTTCTATTTCTTTTATCCTCCCTAACCTCCGGATCAAGTGTTTTAGGCTAGAATCTTTATGGGTAACAATATTGGCTCTAAGAATTTAGCGCAGACATAAACAATTATCAAATAATTTCCACGTTAGAGCCAGTAAAGACTAGTATAACACCCCTATTTTGACAAATATAGCAGCGAAAGCTAATCTGGGGTATTATTTCATAGTACAACAGTCATAATCATAGAAAATGACTTATAAAGAGACGTTTTTGTAAAATTTAGTTATCATTCATTTATTTATCAGAGTTTTACAAGAAGAGAGATCCCAAAATCGAGAAACATAAAGTTTGAATGATAACAGTTTAGCCATCTTCAAGTTCATGCCACTCCGTGCCATAAAATGCTTAGTTACCTGAGATAAACATGCTAAAAAGTCAACACAAAGGTTGAGTGAAATTCACAGGTTTATGTTAAACATTTTGAATACAAGTTCAATAGTGGGTTACGTTGTTATACACCCATAAGTGTAATAATTGCAATGAGTATAATTATTATAGAAAACAGTATTATTGCCTTAAGCTCATGACACCGAGACCTTGAGATAATCAATAATCACAAGAAGTTGCCCCAACGGGTGCCTTTGCCAAACACCCGCATAGTGATTCAAATGAAGTGCGTTTGGTTACCAGAAAGTATAGGTACACCAACGAGGGAGTTCAGTCCCAAATAGATCTATTCACAGCATTCGCGCTTACTCCGAAAAGTAATTAACGGTTCATGATAGTGGGGTCTTAATGGCAAAAGTAAGGACTTAGGCAATAATGCATTAGAATAGCATACAATTGGAAAAATACTTGTATTCATGATTTATAGCATGTATCCCCCTCGCGGGTTTATGAAACATTTCAAAGATTTAAAATGCGAGGCTATGAACTCACCTTAACAGGGAAATCTGATTGATGGCAAAAGTATATCAAGTGAAAGTAACGGCCTCGTCACGCAACCTGGGGTAATATGTCAAGTCTTAGTGTGATGGTTTATGTTTCAAAACTTCATAAAGTTTAACGTATTACTTTGATTTATTAATTTATGGAAATATTGTATCACTGTTCGGGCTATCATAATCCAGAGGCCATGTAGTATCGTTTGAGGAGTCAGGGCACTTTAAATCGTAAACCCAGCAAACTCATCAAAACAAATACCCAAATGGAACCCCTCACATGAAATTCCCTAGTAACGTGATACGATAAGATTTTAAGTTTCTTCAAAAGCTAGTCGATGATAAATTACGTTAATTATATAACGTAATAGAATTATAATGCGTCGATCAATGATTAATAGCGATAAATGTATCGGGTTTTAATAAAATTGAGTCTTATAATATTAATATATATTTTTATAATTTATATAAAAATATTATATTTTATATTTTTAAGTTTGCAAAAATGGCAATATATACCCTTGATTTATAACTTTTACAAATTTAGTCCTCTATATATAAAGTATATAGAATTTAATCCTTTAATTTTAGAACTTGGCAAAACAGCCCCTTGTAGTTATAACTTTAGGAAAATGACATTTTCAGCCCCTCTAGTTATAAATTTCAGAAAATTACGATATATACCCCTATGCATGAAAACATTTGCAAATCAAGTCCAAAATTCATAATTTTGATATTTTTGAAATCCAAAAGTGTTTTGCAGATCATGGCTTATTAGAATAAGCTAAAATAAGATTTTCTAACATAACAAAAGTTTAGAAAAAGTATTTGTTATCTAGAAAATCAAAACGGGTCATTTTTAGGGTTTTAATTAAAAACGCATGGGTTTGAGGATCCAAGGCTTTAACAAGGGTTCATATAGGATCTTAGGAGTCTTATAAATATTCTAAAACAAATTGTGAGCTTATTGAACAAGATTTAGGCTTACTTGAGCTAGAAAGGGGTCGAAATGGTGTTTTTTGGTTCGTACGCCTAGAAATGACTTCAATGGCTTCTTCCTTCTTTCTTTTTGGCTTCAAACTGATCTTGGGGCTTCTCTGGATCCTCCTTGGTCTAGTTTAGAACTCCATTTGTGTTTGTCATGAATATTTGAGGTGTGTTTGAAAAGTATGTGTATGTATGCGTATATATAGTACTCGAACACCCTTGGTGGCCAAGTTTTCTTGGTGTGGTGGCCAAGGGTTGTAGGGGAATGACTTAGGGCAGCTAGGTGATGAGTATGGAGAGCTAGGAGTGTAGCTTTGCAAGGTAGAAGGGTTGTGGAGGGGGTTCGGTTTGCAAGAAAGGTGACAAAGGGGGTGTTTACTTGGTAACCAAGTATTGTAGCAAGCAAGGAGGCAAGGAGGTGGGTAAGGTGCTTGGGTAAGGTGCTTGGATGCTAGCTTGGTTTAAAATGGGTCAAAAATGAAATAAAGGGGTCGGGTTTAAATTTATGTTTGGGTTAGGGTTTTTGGTTTTAAATTCGAGTTAGGGTTAAAGTTTAGGATATATTAGGGTTTAGGATTAAGGTTTTATTGTTAGGATTAGGGTTTATGTTTAAGGTTTAGGTTATAAAATGAAATTAGTGTTTTAAAACTAGTTTAGGGTTTCGGGTTAGGGTTTTAGGTTTTTGGACGTAGATTAGGGTTTAGGATTAGAGTAATTAGGGTTTAAATGTTATGCATTAGGATCTTGTACTTAGTGCTTAAGTAATGGTAAGAAACTAGAAGAAAATGGTGGTAAATGAGCAAATTTGAAT
>BQNB010035061.1:22696-38337 GCA_026074375.1 Tanacetum coccineum
CATAGCTACATTTAAAGGGAGGCTAAATTGTATAGTGTGTATACTTCTGGTAGTTAGTTTAACAAAAATCTGGCTTAAGTAGTATTAATACTAGTAGTTAATAGTATTAATACTAGTAGTTAATAGTATTAATTCTGGTAGTTAGTAGTATTAATTCTGATAGTTTATTAATTCGGGTAGTTAGTTTAAGTTAATTCTGTCTATAAAAACTCTTGCAGCATGTTTTTCTTTGTTTTAGTCTAATTCTTGCAGGAATAGCATGGATTTGCAGATGTAAGGCAGGTGTGCTTCAGTAAAAACTCAAGGTTGGAGAGGTTGCTTACAAGCTCAAACTTCCAGAAGTATTAAGCAGGGTTCACAATACATTTCATGTATCCAATTTGAAAAAGTGCTATGCCGACGAACCGTTAGCCGTTCCGTTGGATGGACTTCATTTTGATGACAAGCTTCAGTTTGTTGAGGAACCCGTTGAGATCATGGACCGTGAAGTTAAACGGTTGAAGCGAAGCCGCATTCCATTAGTCAAGGTTCGATGGAACTCCAAGCGAGGTCCTGAGTTTACATGGGAACGCGAGGATTAATTCCGGAAGAAATACCCAGCTCACTTAACGGGGGGAGGCTATAACACCCTGTGTTTTAGGTTCATTGACGTCTTCAATAAATTCACTAAGTATTTTTAGTATTGTACGCATTTGCTTTAAATCGTAAACGTTAAGTTAAATCGTGTGCGCTAAAAATTATCGTTCAATGTAAACGGGCATCAAACAATTAAATGTTTACATCAAGCAAGTGTTAAGTAATTATTTTTATGATAATTATTAACTTTGTTCATTGTATTTTTATTGGTTGCGTAAATTGATTTCGTTTCGCGATAAAATACGTTTAGGCATACCCGGAACCACCAAAACTTTTCTACGCTTCAACAAATACCCACTAACGCTTCAATCAAATACCGCCACTTTATACCCCATACAATAAATTAACGTCAAATATTATCCCTATACTTCACATGGGACGGATTTATAGGTATATGTGCAAGGAAATCTTACCAAAAATTCCATTAACACTTGATTGTACATCCACTAACTAATTAAACCTTGTTTCTTGACAGACTAGCTTTTTCTTGACCATGGGACACCTTAAGACCTCATTTTGTTCCCTTGAATAGTATTATATGTATATAATCATTCTTACATTAGAACGCATACCAATACATAACATGCCTAGTGTGAAAATCAAACTCAAAAAATACTACCCTTTAACCCTTATTAAGTGTGCGATGGCTCATCCCCCACCCCCCCCCATCAAACTATCCAACAAAATTGCTTATCACTGGTATTCCACATTCTATATCGTATCTAAGATGTACTAGTTGTTTGCAAGGGGTTGGTTAAGGTTTACAAGTGTTGAAGCAAGATATCAAGATTTGGGCGTTATATTGAATTAGGGTTTTCTATAGCTGTGCTAGCTGGGTTTAACTGGCTAAAACAGGGTTTAGACATATTCTCATCATTCATACATCATCATAAGGTATCTAAAAAAAAAAAAAAAAAAAAAACAAAGCCTTTAACTTCTTCAATTTCATGATTATATGCATATATGTGTTCATATATAGCCTAGTTACCATTAGGACTTTTTAAAACTATGTAAAAAGAGTTTTTACTTATGTTAATCATTTTGTACACTTTTACATATGTTGTGATATTGATAATATCATGTTAAAATGGATCTATAATTATTATACCATGTTGGTTAAGTGTAAAAATGATCATGTACAAATTAGGGTTTTTAAAGGTTTCTTAATATGTTACAAGTAAAAGTAATGCAAATGACTTGTTAATCTTGTTTCATGGACTATATTCATGTTATATGGATGGTACTATAAGGTTATAAAAGGATGTAAGACTTGGTCACACTCACAAGGTTATCTTGTGGGTAGAAAATGGTTATGTATAAAACTAGTTGTTTAAAGGTTACTCTAAGAATGGTTATGGTTTATAAGTGTTATTATGGACTTATAAATTTGGACATTTGGACAATATATGGAACTATGGACACTAATATATGTATGACATATGATATAAAGACTTGTGGAGAAATTGTGGTATTTTAATTAGTTGAAAAGTACATAAAATAAACTATATAAATAAGTATACGAATGAATTGCAAAAGGGCTGTTTGGATTCGAATCCAAGTCTTAGGTTTTACATTTTATATTATGATACGTCTCATGACGATTCTAAAAAGGTAAGAAACTCGAAAAACGGGATAATACTCGAAAAGAAACGCTAATTTCGAGTATACGTTAATTAAACGTGGTTTTAAATTAAATTTTATATAAAAAGTGTGTAAAAAACTTATACAAACAGAAGGTTTGATATTTTTATTAAATCACACATATTTTTAGGATTCCAAATGATAAAGAACGTAATTTTTCAATTCCGATAACAGAAGAGTTCCTATATTACGCGAGAGTTTAAGACAATAACTACTTTTATATCAAACTATTTTTATAAAGTACTTTCAGCAGAAACTTTTATTTTTGTAAACCTCATAAATCAATAGAAATTTCAACTACGAGAATGTGCTCGAAAGAATCGCTTAAAAACGGAAGCTACTACGAATAAAATACGTCGGTACATGGTTTTACTATAATCTAAACATATTTAAAAATAACTGATTATATGCTGGTGTAGCAACAGTAAAAAGTACTGATCTCAGGGGTCTAAAATATGAAAATGTCATAAGTGTACTGATAACTCGTCACTAATACGAAAGCGTGGCCTAAGAAAATCAAAATCGGGCTTAAACGCGAAAGGCTATCGTTTTATTAAAAAACGGTAATTATAAACGTTTTTACTTATTAAACACAAATTTTACCAAAACAATTAGATGGTGATGTAGCTATGTAGACTTGTATATGGTAGATGTTAATCATCATGCTTAGTACTTATACGGCCTTAAATTAAATAGGTGGCATCTGACGATTTACGTGACGCAATTATCTGTGATATACTTGGCATACGCTCACTCAAGTTGAGTTCATAGCCCCACATTTTACATGATTTGTTTTATAAGTTTTTAGGGTGAGTGAAACATGCATCCGGTTTTATATTGGACAACAAGTGGATAAAGTTTATATTTTTATGAATACGATGTTGACTAAGTAGCGTTAACCCATTGTTGAGCATTTATCAGTGAATGTCAGTTCAACTGGATTGTGAGAGAGAATGTTATAATAGATCTATAAGGATTTGGACATCCCCGTTCGTCAATGTGCAAACGGACGTATACCCCCATGTAGAACATAGGATGTGCGGAGTGTAGAGACGATCATCAGGGCAATGTAGGCCATTTATATTCGTATTAATTTATGTCGGCTTCAGTGTCAGAGCTTAGGGCAATGTAATTCTTTATAGATGTCTACATCTGTTGCATTATCATACACTTGGGAAATCTGTGGTCCTAAAATTTATGATTTATCAACCTATGAATTCACCACAACATTATTGTTGACGTTTTAAAGCAAAGTTTTTCCATGGAGCATCAGTAAGCATAAGGTGCAAGGATACATTGTGATTTTTGTGTGGGATGTCGAGCTGTAAAGATATGGTTGTATTATGTTTTGGGAGAACTCGTGTGTGGGGAACCAGTATCTTTGTAATATTACAAGGAACATGTTAAGCTTGGGCTATTTGTATCAAATGCTAATTTGTTCAAAATCCAATGTATTCAGTTTTTAAAACATACTTTGGTCGTTCTATGTATCTTGTGTTATTGATTTTGAGAAGTAACACGACCCCGGACCCTTATTCCGGCGTGCGAGCCTTAATTTGGGGTGTTACAAGTTCTTTTGTGCAAGCTCAAAATTTCTTCTTTCTATAGTTTCTAGCTTATTTGTACAAGTGGCTTATGGATTTTCATAGCTTATTTTTTAAGTTTTTATGGTTCGGATGATTTTTGTACTCAAAATCTTGATTCAAAATTTTTCGTGTTAAAAGTTAAAAATCATCAAGTTTGGATTTTTATGGTTCTTATTGCCTTAGATAAGCAAGAAGTACAAAATTTTTTGGGTAAAAACGATCAAAAGTGAGACTTTTTGTGTTTTAAAAAATTTAAGTTTCGTCAAGTGGAAGGCGATTTAGCAATTTGGCATTGGAAGGCGATTCCGCAGTGCCAGTGCAAGGCGAATTAACAACTTCCTTCACAAGGCGAATTAGCAACTTTCTTAATACAAGGCGAATTAACAAGGCTATTTAACAAGGCGATTTATCAAGGTGATTTAACAAGGCGATTTAACAAGGTGATTTAACAAGGCGATTTAACAAGGTGATTTAACAAGGCTATTTAACAGAGCGATTTATCAAGGTGATTTAACAAGGCGATTTAACAAGGTGATTTAACAAGGCTATTTAACAAGGCGATTTATCAAGGCTATTTATCAAGGTGATTTATCAAGTTTTCCAAGCCAAGGAGAATTAACATTTCTCTTCACAAGGCAAGTTAACAACTTGTCTTTAGAAGGCGATTTAACCACTTTAATAGAAATTACTTTATCCTATTTTCACCAAGAACCAAACTCAAACACCTTCCATAACACCAAAACAAACACAACACTTAATGTAAAAATGATCCGTTATAAGATTCACTAAAATGACAATGGCCTAAGATTCGGTTTTCGATGCAAGTGATCACGATGATGGATTTGGTATCCCTTATTTGAGATTGAAGTTGGGTTTCACGAAGGCGTCTACTTATTTCATCATCGAGACTTCCTTCTATTTTTACCCCTTTTTCTTCTACCCAATCTATGATTGATTTTGTTGGACTTGTTGAACGTATACAACTTTTGATTGAGATTGAGTATATCTAGTTCTTGTAGTCGGGGTGGTTGGTTGAAGAAATTTGTCCTAGTTTAACGACATTCACGAACAACAACACAACAAACACGATACATAACACTACAAACGATCCATAATAAGATTCTCTAAAACAACAAACGGCTAAAGATTTAGATTACGATGACAAGTGATCACGGAGTTGATTTGGTATCCCTTATTTTACGAAGGCGTCTACTTATTTCATCATCGAGACTTCCTTCTATTTTCTACCCCTTTTCTTTAAACCCAATCTATCGATTGATGACTTGCTTGAACGTATACATCTATGACTGAGACTTAAATTATCTAGTTTCCAGCAGTCTGGGGTGGTTGGTTGAGATGTAATCAGCAATTCTCACGGGATATTATTGTGTTATTCCAAGACAAAGGTACTTCATAGTCTAAGCAAAATTCTCAAAGTTCTTCAACGACATTCATATAAAAGACCTTGATTATACCAAGTTTTCTTGATTCTTGCTTCATATCCTCTACGGTTTCTGAAGACAAGAGGGTAATGGTTTGTTTGGATTTCAAGATTTGTGCTAAAGACAAGAACTTCTCGAGTATATAGACGTACACGACAATGATGCCTCCGAGAGTTTGCAACCATCATGGGGGAAAATGTGTACATCCGAGAGTTTGCAACCATCATGATGTTATCATGTAAACTTCCAGGGGGAAGTAATGCATACTACTTTACTTAGTATGGTTTATGAAGTATTCTGCATACCTGAGAAGAATTGTTGCTGATTTCTCGCATGTACCCCCGAACAAATATTCACCAAACCCCAATGACAAGGAGCAGTAGTATTTGGTGTGGTTTTTCTTCAACAAAATTCCGCTGTGCACGTCAATGACATATAGAAGATGGTTGAAGCTACATCAAAGTTTCAAAATCTGCTCAAGATAGGGATGTTGGTTTGGGGGGAAGCTGATTCAGAAACTTTGCCAAAAAGGAGTCTATGAAGAAAGCTATTCAAGACATGCTGTATGAATTGGGGGGAAGTTAATCCAACTCATGCATACTACAACGGTTCTAGAACAAGTAAAGACAATGAAGATCCAAGCTGGAGTACAAGTTTTAAGACCAGGAGAACTTAGAAGACATCTTTAGCTTTGGAAGTGCTTTGGAAGACTTTATTTGTGTTGTAATTGTACTTGATATGAACATTGTAAGTAATTCTGTATTTCCACATATTGGGGGAAGATTGTTAGCCTTAAAGTATGTTGACTTATCTGGAATTACATTAGTTCATAAATAGCCAAACACGCAGGGACTGGATTAGACTATATAGGATAGTTTAGTTGTGTTTGGACTATAAATACCCCTTCCATACTTCCATGGAGGGGTGAGGATTCATTTTGTATCATTAGGTGTGTGGTGTTTCTCTCTCTAGAAAACACACACATCTTTCCCTCTACACTTTTCTCTCATCATCAATAATATGGCTACTTATTTGTTTCATCCTCCCCGACCTCTGAATCGTGTGTTTTAGGCTAGAATCTTATGGATAACACTTGTATTATCATAAAATATGGGCACCTTGTCATAGAGAACATCATAGTCAGCCAGCTGACTTTTAATCCAGAGGACTTGAGCACAGCATCTAGTAGCAGCAACATACTCAGCCTCAGCTGATGACATAGCCACTGAGCTTTGCTTCTTTGCACTCTAACATACTAACTTTCCACCAAGTATTTGACAACCCCTGAGGTACTTTTCCTATCTAGGTTGCATCCAGCATAGTATGAGTCAGAGTATGCTTTAAGATCAAAGCCTGATCCTTTTGGATACTAGAGACCTAGATTTGGAGTTCCTTTGAGATACCTAAAAATTCTTTTTACAGCTACAAGGTGGGATTCCTTAGAGTTAGCTTGGTACCTAGCATAGAGACATGTGGAAAATTGGATATCAGGTCTGCTAGCTGTAAGATACATCTGTGACCCTATCATGCCTCTGAACAATGTCTCATTAACAGAGACCCCTGATTCATCAGGGCCCAAATTATTTGGGGGAAGCATAAGGCATTTCACTAAGGCACTATCAGCTAGATCATACTTTTTGAGTAAATCTTTAACATATTTTTCTTGACAAATAGAGATTCATTTAAAATCTTATTTTATTTGAAAGCCCAAAAAATAGGTTAGTTCACCCATCATACTCATTTCATACTTTTTGGTCATTAACTTAGCAAATTGTTTACTAAGTTTAACACTATTGACCCAAAGTTGATATCATCCACATATATCTGAACAATTATGACATCACTCTTAGTTTTATAAGTAAAAAGAGTGTTGTCAATGGTACCTCTGACAAACTTGTGCTGAATGAGAAATTTAGAGAGTGTTTCATACCATGCTCTAGGACCTTATTTGAGACCGTAAAGAGCTTTATCAAGCTTGCACACATGGTTTGGAAATTCACTACTCTCTAACCCAGGTGGTTGTTGGACATATACTTCCTCAGAGATCTTTCTATTTAGGAAAGCACTTTTCACATCCATTTGAAATACCACAAAACCCATGTAGGCAGCATAAGCAAGAAATATCTTGATGGCTTCAAGTCTTGCAACAGGTGCAAAAGTTTCATCATAATCAATCCCTTCCTGCTGATTATATCCCTGAGCAACCAGCCTTGCTTTGTTCTTGACAACAACCTCATGCTCATCCATCTTATTCTTCTATATCCATTTGGTTCCAATAATAGTTTTACCATGAGGTATAGGAACCAAAGTCCACACTTTGTTTCTTTCAAATTGATTCAGCTCTTCTTGCATGGTAATAATCCATCCTTCTTCTTCCAGAGCTTCAATTAGCTTCTTAGGTTCAATCTCAGAGAGAAAGTTAACATAGAGACATTCATGTGCTGATGCAGCCCTAGAATCTCTGATTCTGCTTCTTGTAGTTACCCCAGCCTGTGGTTCACCAAGGATGTTGACCAGGTCTATGTGCTTTTCTCTAGACAATCTATCTTGTGGGACAGGAGGATTACTGAACACTTCAGCTGATGGTGAAACATTTGTTGTTGATGTTTCAGCTTCACTGATTGGCTCTCTGATAATGAAGACTTGGTTTTCAGCATCTCCAAGATCTTCTACGGATTCAGAGTCATCATGTTCATTAAGAATAGGATGATCATCAGCAGTTATGTAGGATTCATTTGGTATAGTGATGGGTTCAGAGAATTTGATAAGACCAGTTAAAGTGGGATCAGACGGTGTAATGGGATCAGGAATAATGATGTTTATGGAAAGGGGATCATATGCAAGAACATAGGGAAAATAGCTATCACTCCCAGCGCATTGAGACACATTGTTCCTTGGAGCAATGAATTCATCATCAAGGAAGGATCTATTTTCACTGAAGTTGATTTCATCACCTTATGTGTTGGATTTAGAAATGGCTTCATCGTCTTCACTGAAGGTAACATGGTAGGTTTCTTCCATTTCTTGTCTTATGATGTTGAAAACCCTAAAAGCTTTGGTAATTAGAAAGTAGCAAGAAAGAATCCATTATCAGCTTTGGCATCAATTTTTTCCATATAGTCCCTATGATTGTGAATGTGAACAGGACAACCAAACACATGGAAATAGCTGATGTCTAGTGATCTTCCTCTGAACACTTCATATGTTGTCTTTCCATGTCTTTTAATAATGATGGATCTGTTTTGTGTGTAGCATGCAGGGTTTACAGCCTCTCCCCAAAATTACTTATGGAGATTTGCACTAATTAACATAGTCCTAGCTGCTTCAATAAGAGTTTTATTCCTTCTTTCAGCTACACCATTTTGTTCAGGGATACAAAGAGATGAGAAATTTTAAGAGATTCCTTTTTCATCACAAAATTCTTCCAACTTATAATTTCTAAATTCAGTTCCATTATCACTTCTCAGTTCCTTTACCCTTACTTCATTAAGATTTTCCATCTTTCTGATAAAAGACATGATGTAATCAGCTGCATCACTCTTTTTCTTGAGGAAAAATACCCATGTATACCTTGAGTACTCATCTACTATAACCAGGGTATATTTGTTGTGGATGATGGTTTAGGGTTTAACAGGTCCAAACAAATCCATATGAAGGAGATGTAAGCATTTGCTGATGGAAAAAGATCTCTTGATTTTGAAAGAAGCTCTATGGTGTTTCCCTTTCTCATAGGCTGAACAATTTTTGTCTTTTGAAAAGGTGAGAGATGGAAGACCAGCTACAAGGTTTTGCCTTACAAGTTTGTTGATGTTTTTGAAGTTGAGGTGGGATAATCTCTTATGCCAGAGTCAGTTGACGCTGTTGGATGCTTTGGCAAAGAAACAAGCATTGCTTTCATCATTGTAGGATGACATGTCAATAACATAGACATCTATTCTTCTGGGAGCAATAAGCACAACTTCATTGTTTTGGTTGAATATAGTACCCTGAGTCTTTGTAAACAAAACTTTTTGAAATTTTCATCACATAACTGGCTGATGTTGATCAAATTATGTTTCAGACCATTGACATATGAAACTCTGGTGAAAGTGATTCAATTGCAGTTCACTGAGCCATACCCCTATGTGTCACCTAAAGAGTTATCTCCAAATACCACTTTAGGACCTGACTCCTTTGAATATCTGTGCAGATATTGTTTAACCCCTGTCATGTGTCTAGAATAGCCAATATCTAGATACCATACGGATATCTTTAAGTAATCATGCACAAACAATTAAAACAAATTAGTTTCTTTTGTGAACCCACTTTTCAGTGGGTTCAGAGGATCGCTTCTTAGCAATCCTTGGTTTCCTGTTGATGGAAGTTTTTTTGGTATAGTCAGAGGTTTCATGAGCAATGCTACCACAGATGTCACATCCTGGGTAGTACTCACACTCATCAGAGTGATGGTCAGTGAAACCACAGTAGTTTCCGTCTATGAAGGGCTTGGGAATCAAAGGATCCTTCCTAGAAGAGGAACCTTGGGTGGACTGAGCTTTCAGCTTAGCAAGGGTTTTTTAACAACAGCTTGTTCAGGATGTTCCTTGGTCGTATGGTCAGTGGATCCACATGTAGAACACTTGGGTTTCATATAGCAGTCCTCTAAGAGGTGATTTTTAAACCCAAAATGTTTACAAGGTCCAAACCAGGTTCTTTGTTTGCTTTTGGCAGATTTAGAACTTTTTGATTTAGAGAAAGATGGAGAGGTGTTTGAAAGAATCTTAATTTGCTCTTTAAGACCTTTTACCTCTTCCATCAGAGTGAGAAGCAGTTGCTCAGTGGATGAGTCAGCTTTCTTCTCTGGAATAGGATCAAGGACAGATGGTGATACAGTTTGAGTCCTTTTCTTTGGAGCCTTGATGGTTGTTCCTTTTCCAAGGACCTTTTTAGTTTCTTTAAGGACAGTTGGGGTTTGAGTCAAGTCAGCCAGAGTTAATACATCAGATGAAGTATCATTTGGCTCAGCTCCTAAAAGTTTAGGAAGAGGAGGAAACGGTTCTTGAATGTCACACTCAGACTCAAAGTCGGAGGTGATTTCAAGAGCAGTCTCAAATGGAGACTCATCGGCCTTGGAAAACAATACATCCTTTGTGGAAATAGTGTCCTTTTTCTTACCTCTTCCTCCTAAGGCATGGACAATGTTACCAGGTACTTGCTCAGTGAGCAATTGGTCAAGAGTGACTTTGCTTGAGGTCTATTTCTCAATAACTTTCTTTAAGTCGGAGATTTCATCTCTCTGAGATTTATTTTCCAGATTTAACTTGGTGATCTTATTTTGGAGAGAGCAGTTCAGGGCCGTGGTGTTCTTAAGGTCAGTTAGTTCAGACTTACATGAGGACAACTCTTGATTAAGAAAGTTGAACTTGCTGATCAGGTTTTTTATATGATCCTCCACATAGTGGAGAACAACATGGGTGTAGTCAAGAACATATTTTCTTTCATTACCATCAGTCATAGAAAGAAGTCTTTGTACCTTTTTCATGGTGATTTCAACCCACTAACCTGATCTGGCATCATTCTTTCCAACAGATGGTTCATCCTCAGCAATAGCCATAAATGCATTGACCTTGGTAACCCCTTCATCTTTAGAGGATACTGACTCCTCATCCCAGTCAAATTACTCAACAACCAACACCTTATCACTTTTACCCTTGGACAAACTATCAATCTTTTTGGTAAGGATAGTTATCTCAGCTTTCAGACCCTTGTATTTCCTTTTGTAGTCTTTTTAATGATTGTCAACACTTTGATTATGCTGAGGTGTTGAGTTGGATTGAAACTTGGGTTTGCTATATGATTTGTTTAAAAAAGGATAGGAAGGTGTGGAAGTTTTGGTTGATGGACAGTCCTTTTGAAAGTGACCTAGTTTATCACAAGCAAAACAAGTTTCTTTGGTTTTGTCGATAGGTTTCTTGGCTGATCCAACTCTTCCAGACCTTTTGTAGTATCTCTTCTGATTGGCAAGCAGTTCTCTGTCATGAAATTCAGTGTTCAAGTCATCTAGAAATTCACTGTTGCTCCTGGTATCTTCTTCAACATCTGAATCACTGTCTTGAAATTGAGTGTTAGAAATCAAGGCTTTTGAGCTTGAGGCCTGAATAGAAAATCTAGAAGTTTCAGACTCATAGATCTGATCTACCAGGCCCTTTTCATAGTTGTATTTGCCATATAGGGCAACCAAAGTATCATTTTTGATTGAGTTGTTGGCCCTCTGAGTTTGGTTCATACTTAGCCATTTTCTTGGCAAGCTGTTGACAAACGTGGCATTAACTTTAGCTTGAGGAATAGAGACATCTTTTTTTTCAAGGTCATTTAACAAGACTTTGAGCCTAGTATAGGTTCCTTACACTTTTTCACCCTCTAATGCTTTAAAAGCATTGAATTTGAGTCTTAAGGCAGTAATCTTGGTATCCCTTGTATCAGAGGTTCCCTCATGAGCTAAGATTAGGTCAGTCCATATTGCCTTAGCAGTAGTACACTTGATAACAGATTTCATGACATCATTTGGTAGACAAGAGATAATGATGCTTTTTAATCACTTATCTTGATGAGCAAGTTTATTGTCCCCAGGCGACCATTGATTTAGAGGTTTGGTCAGCGGATTTATAGAGGTGGACAAAGGTGACATGGGTACAAATGGTCCATTTTCTAATACTTTAAGAAGGTAGGGTTCAAGACCATCAAAGTAAACCAAGAACCTATCCTTCCAGCTAGAAAAATCCTCTACATCAAAGTTAGGAACATTTGTGACATGAGAACCTCCTCTTGAATTAAGAAGTTGTGGGAGGTCCTCATTAATAACATTTTGAGCTACATGTAGTGGGATAGGTGGTACACTTCCAAACATGATTGAATCTTGATTTTATAACAAAGAACAGTTTATAAAGGTTTTGTAAATCAAACACTACTCTGATACCAATTGAAAGTCCCAAATAACACGTCTATATGGAAATATAACACTTATCAATAGTAAATAACACAAGTAATAACTTTTCAATCGTGTAATGCTTTATTGATATATTCAAAGTATTACAATGTGCTATGGATCGCACAAGTTAAATAACAATGTAAGATCACCATTTGAACAAGTAACCTTGAGTAAGTATTAAGTTTACAAGCGAACTTATATAGACCATCTGATAGGATCAGCGGTCTATTATGTAAGTTTGACAAAGGAGTAAATGCCTATAATAACAACAATAAAAGCGATAACATTTACTCCTAACAACATTCTCTATTTATAGTGATACGAGGTTGTATCCTTAGTGGGGGTAGTTGCGACGTGTCAAGAATCCTGTGAAGGACGTACAAATCATTTAATGCACGTCCATTCTTGGAAACATCTCGCCCCTACTTTTGTGAACAGTTCTGCCAACTGTTCACAACTTTTACCAACTCGTACTTTGGTTCAGGCTTTAAGCCAAACACCATATTGCCCCACCATAATGCTTTATTGACTTATCCCGCCTAAACCTCACTCAGAGAAGCTAAGTTTAGCTTGCTCTTCTTCAAAGGGTAATAGGATAGTCAGAGTATTGCCACCTCTGACTCTCCTAAGAACCATAGCGTATTCCTTCTAAATACCAGCTGATATACATCCTAGCTGACGAATATGTCTTCAAGTAATCTTCGACTTCCTTGACGATGTCTTTGACTTGAATATGTCTGAGGTTGCTCGCTGAGGCTTTGCACTCAGCGAGCCCTTCAATACCCGTTGATGCGTATCAGCGGGTCATACAATACTTAGCCTAATTTATGTTTAAATCTAGACAATGATCATTTGGCTATGAATTGGCCCAACAGGATAACACCCGGAGCGATACTAACGTGTACTATTCTTTGATTCAGGCTTGCTGAGGACCGAAGCCCTCCAGAAGGACGTCTCTCCTTTTGCCTAACCGACTTTTACCTCAACAATTACTAAATATCAATTCCCTTATTATACAACAAACATGCAGGTGGTAGTCGGTACAGACATTATATGTGCAATGGGTGCTACTATTGGTACCCCTCCTGGTCCACTCAAAAGTACAAAAAAAGTATAAAAGATTCATTTTGTACCCCCTCCTCTTTTTACAGTATAACGCAGTTTTATATCAGGTTATGTTCCGTATTTTTTGACAATTTCATGCTTTTGACTTGTTAAACTTTATAATTTTTATTCTGCACTTTCAGTTTCACAGTTTTATAATATAAACAAAATTATAAAAAAATTTAAAAAAAAATTAGAAAGATAAAAAACCAAAAAAGGGAGGGGGTACGAATGGCTTTTCAGGAGGCTATGTATAACTTAAGCCATGTGCAATAAATTATAGGCCCGGTTAACTTGATGGTATTTCCTATTCATCTAATCGTTACAGATAAAAATTTATTAAAATGCACCCAGCACTCATAAATATATAACAGACGATCGAAACACATTTCAAAATCAGAGGTATCATGTATAGTAGTTGGTTCCTATCTACATAGTGTAGCTTAATTGTAAGCTTATCATGAAAGAATTTTTTTTATTGAAAGAGTTTATATTCTTGAAAGTTGCAAAACAACAAAAACGAACAAACTGCAAATATTTTCTTCATATACATGCATAGTAAGTAATGCTTACAAAGTTAAACGTTTAATATGTCGACCATATATGAAAAGGTTTTAACTCACAAAGTGGGCATAATATGAATGAATTCAATGTATACAATGTCTGCGTTGCAATTAATATCGAATGAGTTATAATTAGTTGTTTGAGGTTTATATCCAACTAACTAAAAGTGGGGGCTGGTAAATGTTTAGTGTCACTAATATATCGAGTCCGCATTGCCTAAGATGATCCCTTTTCGACTATTAGGCGTATGTTCTCTACTTTAATTTTTCCTATTGCAGTATTTCTAAGATTAGTATATGTTATGTAATTGCTTATAGAACACTCCGCATGAAATATCCATTCCTTATTATGTCCACTAGGCACTTTTTAAAGTGTAAATATATGTAAATTTTGAGCGTGTTAAATTCATAATCCCACTTAATTATACTATATAATTAAAGCCCGAGATCGTTCACCCGAGGCATTATAAATGCATTACTGCCATAAATGCAACCCGCCAAAGAACCCGGTCAGAAAACCCGTCGGAAAACCCAGCCCACTGTTTTTTGTTTCCAGGCATACATCCACGTGTTTACAGATCTCAACCCAACCAAAAACACATACCCCTTCTCTCTCTCTCTCAAACACACATACCTCTTCTCTCTCTCTCTCAAACTCAATCAGATCTCTCTCTCTCTAAAACAGATCTCACCGATCTTTGTTGCTCTCTCTCTAAAAGAAGACGAGGTTTATGGTATGTTCTATCTCATGGCGTGGTGGCTGTTTCGATGATACAATTGTTGTTGCTATCTAATGGCGTTGGTTTTAATTGTTGTGGTGGTGGTTTCGGTGGCACGGTTATGGTTGCCTATTTGCTTTGCTGACTATTTTTTGGCAATATTTACCTTGGAAAAAAGAAGGTATTTGTTTTCCTGTTTGATTTCATTATGTTTATGGTTAATTGAAACCTCGCTTTGTTCTTTCTGTGTAAAGTTATGATTTATGGCAGTGTTTTTGCCTTTTATATAAAGTTATAATTATGATTTATGGTTTGGGCTTGCTTATATTTTCGGCTTATGCTCCTTCGACGCCATCGCTCTTTTCGTTGCCCCTATCATGGCGTGCGACGATACGACGGTTGGGCGACGATGTTGTTATGCTCATTGGCTGAAAAATAAGCCAGACTGATAGTGTATGAATTGTTACACTTTGGCAAACGTGTAATTTGGCCATTGTTTACTTCGATGTAAAAATAAAAAAATCCGCTTATATTTGCAAGTGAAACCTAACCCTATCATGGTGGGGCAGCACGAGTACGTGTTTGCAGCCATGTCGGGTCGAAGACCCTTTTATCCAATGTGGTTCGATGTGGCTCGACAAGCTTATGTAAGATTGATGGTTTGGGCTAGCTTATGCTTTTGGGTTTTGGCCTGCACATGCTTTCTGCTCATGTTTGAGCTGTCAGAATTGGCTTTCATATGTTTTGTGCTCATGTTTGAGCGCCATAAAACGGATATCGATTACAATATCTTTCGTTGCCGCTATCCATGGCGTGCAACGAGAGCTAGAAAGATTGACAAAGGTGTATGTTGAAACCTGTTTGGGAGAGACAAGAGGTATGTGTTTTTGGTTGGGTTGAGATCTGTAAACACGTAACCCCTACGAGAATATATCACGTGGATGTATACCTGGATCGGTGCTGAAATTATACCTTTATTATTA
>BQNB010035061.1:39071-51145 GCA_026074375.1 Tanacetum coccineum
GTTTAAAAGTAGCACTTTGTCTTTTTATTCAATAACCAAAAGTAAAGTAAAATGAATTTTCAGCCTTTTCAACTAGCTTTTTCATTAAGCATTTGATTTTCAAATTAGTTTTCAAAAGTAGTTTTAGATAGCTTTTAGGTCATAGTTTAAGCTAGTACAAGTCAAATTTCCATAAGGATCCGTTTGTGTGCTTAAAATTAAGCTCAAAACTAGCATTTAGGCTGTTTGGTTCTCAGTTTTCTCTTAAAGTGCTTATTTGGATTTTTTTAGCTTATTGCTTATCCATTATGCTCATTTCTAGCTCAGTTGTGCTTATTAGGGTAGTTTTAGGTTAGTCATAGCTTATTTGATTGTGTTTGAGCTTATTTGAGCTTATTTTGCTAATTAGCTTAAAATCTTTAAGTTTCATAGCTTTTTGAGTTTTCTGTCATTCTAGCTTATTATAGTTGCTTATTTTTATTCCTAAGTACTTTTTAGATATGCCCTTTCATCTGTTTTAGCTTATTCCTCTTTTTCATTTGCTTTTTAGTGCTTAAAATGCAAACAGTTGGCATTTTATAGGTTTAGTAGTGTTTAGCTTATTCTGTCTTTCTTAGCTTATTCTAGTGCTTATTTGAGGGTTATAAAAAAGTGCTTTTGTAAAAATTGCTTATTTGTTGCTTTTATAAAAAGTTGTAAAAAAATGGAATTTGCAAAAACATTTGGGAGTAGGGGAAGCCCCGGGTGAGCAAGGCTCGAACCCGGGACCTCAACCCCACACCCAAACGTTTTACACAACACACACTCTACCACTTGCCCTGGGGTCTTTTTCGTTTTATGTTTGCAAAATAAATCCTTTATAGTCATTTTAGCCCGTTTGGTTTATAAGCTGTTTTTGGCTTATTTAACTGCTTATTTGATAAGCTGTTTTCACAAGCTTATTTTTCTTAGATTCTACACTGTTCAAGCTACTTTTCATGATTTTTCCAGTTTTTTTATAAATTGTTTAGTATTTTTTATATTTAATTTTTGTTAAAATCGTTTTTAATTCATAAAAAATTTAAAAAAAGTCAAAAAAATATAATTCTTTTTTAGAAAATTTTCTTTTAACATTTAGAACCTAGGAAAATTAGATTTGCTTTCGTAGGGTTTAAATTGCAAAATTTTGTTTTTTAAAGAACGGGATTGAATCCCGTTCATGTTTTAAGTGTTTTTAAGCTTAAATCTCCTTCGTTTTTAGTCTAGTTTTCTTTGATCTAGCTTTTTAGTTAATTAAAACTTATAAAAACCAAAAAGATCATTTTAGGACTTAAATTGATAATTTAGGGTTTTTAGGTCCCGTTTAGATTCCCGTTTTGCGTCTTTAGTTAAAATTTTGTCTTGCCTTAAGTGTTTTTAAGTTTTTGCCTTAGTTTTCCCGTAGTTTTAGATAACCAATCACAATCTTTTTCCATTCAAGCATCGATTCTCAAAACGACTCTCGACTTTCAATTGCATTCCTCGTTGGGGAAACGACCCGGGAATCATACTCCCGGATTACTATAATTGAGATTTTTTGATTATTATCCTCATTATTATATATTTATATATTTACTTATATTTATATATTTTAAAAGGTATAGTCAGAATTGATCAGTGAACCTTAATTAAAAATGGGTAGGGATACAATACGACTTAAGGACGTTGTATCAACTATCTCCAAAGAGTATCTTCTAGAGTTCACCTCAGAGTATGGTATACCAGAGAGCTTGCATCCTGAGTTGCCTGGCCCAGAGGAACCCATCCTGGAGTTTCCGTAGGGCAAAGTCGGTGTTTACACCAAGTTTTTCGAATTTGCAAATATCGTATCCTCATTTCGCAATTCCTCTTCGACATCCTTGGTCATTACCAAATTCATCTTTCACAACTGTCAGTGATAGGCGCAGCCAAAGTGAGTCACTTTGAAATCAACTGCCGCATCCTGAACATAATTCCCACACTGAAACCTCTAAAGGGTGACAGTTTGCTTTATATTACAAACAAGGCTAAAATGGCAATATCTGTTAATCTTTTTATTGATCAAAATAACCTATGAACAATAACAAATAAGCAATCCAAATAGAGAAATAAGCATAGGACAGGCACTCAACCTATCCTAAATAGAGCATAGATGCACAAAAATAAGCAGCTTACATATGCTAAAAGAACAGATTCACTAAAAGCTTAAATACTTAAGATTTTTAAACTAAGATGCAAATAAGCTCAAATAAGTTCTACCTTAAAAGAAATAAGCTAACATGAACTTAAACTAACTTAATAAGCAATTCTAAGCCTAACTTAAGCAGAAACAATAAGCAAATAAGCAAAAATAAGCAAAAGAGCAAAATAGCTAAAAACAGGCATACCAAACAGCACAAAAGGCAATTTTGAGCTTAAAAATAAGCTTAAAGATGGATCCTTATGGCTAAACAACTTATAAGCCCTTATAGCTTATCCAAAAAGCTACTTAAATCCTCAATCAGAAAACAGTTTGAAAAACTTATAAGCCAAGAAAAAGCTTGATGAAAAAGTTATTTCACACAGATACAACACTTAGCAAAATTTTCAATCTTTGCAAACTACCAATTTTGAGCTTAAAAATAAGCACACAGTCAGAACCTTATGGCAATGAGACCAACAAACAGATCAAGTTTAAACATCAAAGAACACATAACAACAATCAAAAAGCATTTTGAAATTACAGGATAAGCCAAAATAAGCAAATCAAAAATGTTTCCTTCATTTCTCATGTTTGCAAAATTTTTGACAGGAATGGCAAAACACAAGTCAACAAATGCAGGTCTTATGGACTTTGTTTTAGCACTCAAACAAACACATAAACATCAAAATCTCACAAAAATCACAAGTCTAATCAAAAAGGCGTAGATAATAAAGCAATGTTCTCAGATTCAAAACACTCTTTGTATAACCAATCGATTTTGATATTTTTCACTTAAAAACTTAAACAAAATGACTTTTATGACTACTTTTTACTAATCTAAACTGACTCCAAATTCACAACGCCTAGTTTTGACCCAATTTTTATATTGTTTATTCACTATTATACCTACAGACCCAAACACCCTTTATAATCATTAAATCCAAATTAGCTTATCAAAATTGAATTTAAATGATCACAAAACAAATTACCAGATATAAACAACTTAAAACAAACTTAATGACCCAATATCGCAATCAAATAAGCCAGAACATAAATAAGCTGACTTAACTATGGCAACTATTTTTGTGTTTAACTGTTTATATAGCAAAAATATGCAAACTAAGATTAAACTGTAACATTAAGCCACAAAACATCAAACAACTAATAAAAAAAAAACATTACTAACAAGTTTAAACAGAGATTAAGTAAAAAATAAGCAACTATTTTGTATTTAGCCCCCCCTAATATGAAGAATAAGCTAAGATATGTAAAATAAGGTAGAACTACAAAATTAGAGAGAAAAGGTAACCTCACACCTCACTAAACAGAGTTGATCTTGCTCTTATGAGCTTAACAACAATCTCCATCTAATTAGAACAAGCAGGTGGGGACCAATAATCCCATCCCAAAATTGGCTTTAACATCCTTATCCAAAGCTTGGGTAAATTTAGGAGGGGAGTTTTGTTTGAATAAATCTCGTAAAACTCCGCTTTGAGAACTTAACTAAGAGTATAGCAAGTTTATGAATGAATTTGAGAGCTTATTGAGCTTTGTCAGAGTATAAAAGAGCTTTTTAAACCATTATGCATTTAAGTAAAAACAGGAATTAACAAATGAACAATATGAAAACTGAACTTTTATTGATATTAAGACTGAATACAAGAAGAAAATTACATTTAAATGAAAAGACAATAAGCTAAAAATTACATAAAAATAAGCTATTTTCAAAACTAAAAACTATATCTGTGAGTGAGGACTGAGCTCCTTTTATAGGCAAGAGAGGAGGTTTCCAGGCCCTTACACGCTCCTCCTTGATCTCTAAATCTTGGCCCTTCAATTCTTGCAATCATTTGATACTCTTTCTTATCCGTTGGATCAAAGTGTGAGCACACGGATTGCCAGCGTGGCATTCCTTGTGTCAGAGGCTTTGTGCTTTTATTACACTGGATTTAGTGTAATTTTCCACTTCTTGTGTGTTTGTTAGGAGCCCACGTGTCATTCCTTTATCCTTCTTGACCAATCATAGCTGAGATGTGACGTTTTGCTTTGCTGAGCTGTGGCTTAGTACTTGGAATCTTCTTTTGGCCACGTCAATTGCATTTTACCCTTTGTTTTTGACAGGGTAAATGGAGGAGAACGACGATGAACAGTAAAACAGATTCCCGCGCCCTTTTCTTTTCTTTTTATAACTTTGTTTGACTGAGTGGGTTTGATTTGGGCCCGGGTAAAAAGGATTGGGCCATGGTTTTATTAAAAAGGAATGGGCCGGTTATAATTGGTTTTAGGTTTATATAAGAGATAACGACCGTTATCTCTTTAATAAAAAGGAGATAACGGTGTTAGGGTTTAGGGATTATTTGTGAATTTGGTATAACATTTAGGCTCTTTTTGGGTATTTTGAGGGTTTGTCAATTTTATGGTTGACCAATGCTGACCGAAAAAAAAATAACAGGGTTGGACTTTTGATGACCTTTGGCTAGAACTTCCGGCTCTTGTGCACTGTTATCCGTTTTCCGTGCACGTGTTTGTCCCCGTTTTGACCGTTTATCTAAGATTTTTGCATTATCCGTACCTACACATTCACAAACAACAAAATACACAAATACAAGCATATTTTTGCATATTTTGATCATTTATAGGCCTTTTTGGTATAGAAAGGATATGTGATTTCTCACATATCAAAGCCCATTTTAGCTTATTCTCTTAGGTTTTGAGCTTATTCAAGCTTATTTGCAATTTAGCTTAAAATCTTTAAGTTTCATAGCTTTTTGAGTTTTCTGTCATTCTAGCTTATCATAGTTGCTTATTTTTATTCCTAAGTACTTTTTAGATATGCCCTTTCATCTGTTTTAGCTTATTCCTCTTTTTCATTTGCTTTTTAGTGCTTAAAATGCAAACAGTTGGCATTTTATAGATTTAGTAGTGTTTTAGCTTATTCTGTCTTTCTTAGCTTATTCTAGTGCTTATTTGAGGGTTATTAAAAAAGTGCTTTTATAAAAATTGCTTATTTGTTGCTTTTATAAAAAGTTGTAAAAAAATGGAATTTGCAAAAACATTTGGGAGTAGGGGAAGCCCCAGGTGAGCAAGGCTCGAACCTGGGACCTCAACCCCACAACTAAACGTTTTATACACACACACTCTACCACTTGCCCTGGGGACTTTTTCGATTATAGTTTACAACGTTAATTCTTTATAGTAGTTTTGGTCCTTTCAGCTTATTAGCTATTTTTAGCTTATTTCACAGCTTATTCGATAAGCTGTTTTCACAATCTTATTTTTATTAGACTCCTCACTATTCAAGCTATTTTTCATGATTTTTTTAGTTTTTTTATAAATTCTTTAGTATTTTTAAACATTTAATTTCATTTAAATCTTTTTTAATTCATAAAAAATTTTAAAAAAGTCAAAAAAATATAATTCTTTTTTAGAAAATTTTCTTTTAACATTTAGAACCTAGGAAAATTAGATTTGTTTTCGTAGGGTTTAAATTGCAAAATCTTGTTGTTTAAAGAACGGGATTGAATCCCGTTCACGTTTTTAGTGTTTTCAAGCCCTAATCACCTTCGGTTTTAGTCTAATTTTCTTTGTTCTAGCTTTTTAGTCAATTAAGACTTATAAAAACTAAAAAGATCATTTTAGGACTTAAATTGATAATTTAGGGTTTTTTAGGTCACATTTTAGTATTCCCGGTTTGCATTTTTAGTAAAATTTGTTTTTCCCTTATTTGTTTTTAAGTGTTTGCCTTAATTTTCCCGTAGCTTTAGAAATAAAATCACAATCTTGTTCCATTCAAGCATCAATTATCAAAACGACTCTCGACTTTCAATTGCATTCCTCGTTGGGGATAACGACCCGGGAATCATACTCCCGGATTACTATAATTGAGATTTTTTTATTCTTACCTTCTTATATATATTTATAAGTATATTTTATATTTATATATTATATATTTTAAAAGGTGTGAGTCAACATTGATCACTCTGCGTCTTCTCTTTGCCTCATATAAAGACAAACAACTACAAAACCAAATATTCAGGAGCACTCTAGCTAAATGACCAAGTGCTACCCGCTTTCTCTTGTGCGCCTCACATAAAGACAAACAATTACAAAACCAAAAATCAAGCGCACCTATAGTAACCAAGTGCTCCTCTCTTCTATTGTTCTTTTGTGCGTCTCACATAAAGACAAACGAGAGCACTCTAAACGATCAAGTGCTCCCCTTCTTTTGCGCGCCTCACATAAAGACAAAAAAAATACAAAACCAATAACCCAAGGCGAGAGGCAAAGCCAAGAGGCGAGAGGGAGGGATAAAATGAGAGGCAAAGTTAAGAGGCGAGAGGTGAGCATGGTTTAAAAATGCGCCTGAATTGTTTTTGTAAACGAGTTTAATTTTACTCATTCTTGTAAACTTGGTTATATTATAGTTCAGCTTGGCAATTGATTTTAAAAATTGTGTTTGAAACTTCAACCTCACTATAGTTAAATAAATCAAATTCTGTTTTAATTTTGAACCCATCAAAGTTAACATTAGGAAATTGATTTGCACACTTAAAAAAATAATTAAGACACTCTATTTTGTGCATTACATAGTTGTATCAGAGTTTACACCGTGTTTTATCTGCTTGTACAGTGAATGTCCCAATCATAATTAAAAAATGTGCAAATCGCCTCCCTTAACATTACCTTCTAAAATTCATTACCCACTAAAAAAATTAAACTATTTTAGTGCAACACAAAAATCTTTTAAAAATATATGTTTGCACTAAAAAAATGTTACTATAATGTAAACATTAAATTTTGGACTAACTTTTAAATATAATAAGGCTGGATGGAGTGGGGTTGAACTCACCGTTCAAAACCCCACTCACCTTACAAAACCCTACGCCGCCCTAACCAACTCACGCGCGAGTTGGTGGGAATGAAGTGAGCCACTCACCTTTCTTTACTAAAGGTGAGTGGTAAAAGTGGGTGTATTTTTAATTTATTTTATTTGGTTTGTGAGTATGTGTGGGTATTTAATGAGGTGTATTTTATATAAAGTGTGTATTTTAATGAAAGGTGAGTTTTGTTGAAAGATGAGTTGTTATTACGGTTGAAAGGTGAGTGATAAAGTTGAAGAGAGAAAGCTGATGTGGCGCTGACGTGTAAAGTGAGTGGTGTGCTACCACTCCATCCAGCCTAATATTTGTTTCATTAACCGCCAAGAACAACAGTTTTTTTAAGCACAAATCAAGCTATAGCAAAAGATATTTAAGTCTCCAAGTTAAACACATAGAATTGACATGACAAAATGAATCAACGAAAAGATTTTTTATAACTAATTTAGTTTCGTTGAACATCTATAGATTCTATACTAGGATAAAAAAGAACACAACCTACAGCTATACATTCTTGCTAAACTCATTTAACTTTCATATAAGTTATATATGAGTTAATACACAAAAAAGTTACTAAAGTTTGGCCAAATGTTTATCTAAGTTACTATTGTTTTTTTTATTACAAATAGGTTACTCAAGTATAATGGTTTAATATTTGAGTTACTGAACCTTTAAAACAGTTTACAAAGAGGTTACTCAAGTATACGAGTTTATTATTTGGGTTACTGAACCTTTTACAAATTTGGCTTGCTGGCCCTTAAAAAAAGTCAACCGTATATTTGGCCAAACTTGAGTAACCTATTTGTAACCAAAAAAACAATAGTAACTTAGGTGAACATTTAGCCAAACTTTAGTAACTTTTTTGTGTATTAACCCTAAGTTATATCACAAATACATAGATTTTTGAGCTATGCAATCATTTAAACTAAATGTATTAGTAAGTTTTAGGTGCAAACTGAAACATTTACCGTTTTAGTGCAATTAATAGTATTACATTATATTTGGTGCATTTTCGGCAATACTATTCATTGCGCTGAGATAATGAAAGTGTTTAGTGCTAACATTCGAGCAATATTTATGTACTTTGGCAATATCTTAGTGAAAAAAAGGTACAAATAAAGCTAACATTGAAAATGCTTAAAAAAGCGTCCAACCTCACCACCGTCCACGTCATTAGATCTACACTAACTTTTTCACGTATCATTCTTAATTTGTTATACAGAACAGATACACAACTTATTCACTAATCTGTAGAAATACTGAAATAGAAATAAGAGAGGAGAACCCATACGCTAAATAAGGAAAGGATCATTTAAGGCAATGGGGCTCGTATATATGACAAAACCTATGTAAATGTACTGTGGATATTAAACCTTCAACAACTACATTAACTCATTCGATATTAATTGCAACGCAGACATTGTATACATTGAATTCATTCATATCATGCCCACTTTGTGAGTTAAAATCTTTTCATATATGGTCGACATATTAAACGTTTAACTTTGTAAGCATTACTTACTATGCATGTATATGAAGAAAATATTTGCAGTTTGTTCGTTTTTGTTGTTTTGCAACTTGCAAGAATATAAACTCTTTCAATAAAAAAATTCTTTCATGATAAGCTTACAATTAAGCTACACTATGTAGATAGGAACCAACTACTATACATGATACCTCTGATTTTGAAATGTGTTTCGATCGTCTGTTATATATTTATGAGTGCTGGGTGCATTCTAATAAATTCTTATCTGTAACCATTAGATGAATAGGAAATACCATCAAGTTAACCGGGCCTAGTGGCGGATCTAGGATTTCGAAGTAGGGTATGCACAATTTTTAGTGAGAGTTCTTCAATTTTTTTTACGGGTAACGTTGTCTTGGGTCGTTTTTCGGGTTGTTTTTTCGGGTCGGTTTTTCGGGAAATTAGTTTAGGTGTTGTTGTTTAGTTTTTCGAATCGTATAATATTATAGTTGATATGCTTTGTCAAAAGTCTGTGTTATTCGATATGAAACTGGTTAATTGGAATAGAGTATTTTAATTAAACTTTCTTCTGTATTCGTGTTGTTAAGATAAGATTATAATGAAAACACAAATTTTCAACTCTATGTTTTAATCTCATTTTTTGATTGTACATGAAAGCACAGTTTTTTAAATTATATTGTAGCTCAACATAAACAAAATAAGACAAAACTTGAATACGTGTATTGAAATATTGTGTTTAAAAAGAGTAGTTTGGGCCTTCATACCTTGAAAATTACTAGACAACCTCAAAGTACCAAAATCGTTATTGGGCCAGTTATAGAGAGATACTAGTATTAAATAAATTTAACCTACTAGCCTCATTCCTCCTTCTCCTTCATAGACATTCTGCCGCTATCTCTTACAAAATAACCATGGATGTTTCAAGTCTTTTTTTCCCTTCTTTCTTTGACTAGGGTGTGCACTCTAAATTTTTCTGTATTCTAGAGGGTGTGCACTCATACGTTTTTAATGCATTTTGTTGTTACTTTTGAAAAAATACAAATTTTTTACACTACTAAAAATTTACGGAGGGTATGCACGTGCATACCCTCCGTTCAATGTAGTTCCGCCCCTGACCGGGCCTATAATTTCTTGCACATGGCTTAAGTTATACATAGCATCCTGAAAAGCCATTCGTACCCCCTCCTATCCCCCCTTTTTTTGGTTTTTTTTATCTTTTTAATTTTTTTTTATAATTTTGTTTATATTATAAAACTGTGAAACTGAAAGTGCGGAATAAAAATTATAAAGTTTAACAAGTCAAAAGCATGAAATTGTCAAAAAATACGGAACATAACCTGATATAAAACTGCGTTATACTGTAAAAAAGGGGTATAAAATGAATCTTTTGTACTTCTTTTGTACTTTTGAGTGGACCAGGAGGGGTACCAATAGTAGCACCCATTGCACATATAATGTCTGTACCGACTACCGCCTGCATGTTTGTTGTATAATAAGGGAATTGATATTTAGTTATTGTTGAGGTAAAAGTCTGTTAGGCAAAAGGAGAGACGTCCTTCTGGATGGCTTCGGTCCTCAGCAAGCCTAAATCAAAGAATAGTACACGTTAGCATCGCTCCGGTTGTTATCCTGTTGGGCCAATTCATAGCCAAATGATTACTGTCTAGATTTAAACAGAAATTAGGCTAAGTATTGTATGACCCGCTGATACACATCAATGGGTATTGAAGGACTCGCTGAGTGCAAAGCCTCAGCGAGCAACCTCAGACATATTCAAGTTAAAGACATCGTCAAGGAAGTTGAAGATTACTTGAAGACATATTCTTTAGCTATGATAGATATCAGCTGGTATTTAGAAGGAATACACTATGGTTCTTAGGAGAGTCAGAGGTGGCAATACTCTGACTATCCTATTACCCTTTGAAGAAGAGCAAGCTGAACTTAGCTTCTCTGAGTGAGGTTTAGGCGGGATAAGTCAATAAAGCATTATGGTGGGACAATATGGTGTTTGGCTTAAAGCATGAACCAAAGTACGAGTTGGTAAAAGTTGTGAACAGCTGGCAGAATTGTTCACAAAAGTAGGGGTGAGATGTTTCCAAGAATGGACATGCATTAAATGATTTGTACGTCCTTTACAGGATTCTTGACACGTCGCAACTACCCCCACTAAGGATACAACCTCGTATCACTATAAATAGAGAATGTTGTTAGGAGTAAATGTTATCGCTTTTATTGTTGTTATTATAGGCATTTACTCCTTTGTCGAACTTACATAATAGACCGCTGATCCTATCAGATGGTCTATATAAGTTCGCTTGTAAACTTAATACTTACTCAAGGTTACTTGTTCAAATGGTGATCTTACATTGTTATTTAACTTGTTCGATCCATAGCACATTGTAATACTTTGAATATATCAATAAAGCATTACACGATTGAAAAGTTATTACTTATGTTATTTACTATTGATAAGTGTTATATTTCCATATAGACGTGTTATTTGGGACTTTTAATTGGTATCAGAGCAGTGTTTGATTTACAAAACTGTTAGATATGAGTAAAAGACTCGGTCACCCCGTATATTTATTGTTTATAATAGTTCGTAGTTTAATAGTTAATCGTATGTCTTTCGGTTTTAAGCCGGGTACTAATACCCGGTATTTTGTAAAAACTATATAAGCCTCTTCCAACTTTGGAAGAGGTAAGCTAGTCAATTTCATTTTCACTTTAAACACATACACTCTCTCTCTAGAAAATCTCTCTCATGTGTTTCTCTCTCTAGAAACTAGCTAAACCACTCGAATCATCACCCGTGTTATGATTTAAACGATCCTACCTTTATAAACTGTTCTTTGTTATAAAATAAAGATTCAATCATGTTTGGAAGTGTACCACCTATCCCACTACCTGTAGGAACAAATATTGGTAATGTTAGTAGTCCCAACCGTGTTGATACCATGCCTACTGACAATACTAACAACACGACTACAACTAATGTAGCTCAAAATGTTGTTAATGAGGACCTCCCACAACTTCTTGATTCAAGAGGAGGTTCTCATGTCACAAATGTTCCTAACTTTGATGTAGAGGATTTTTCTAGCTGGAAGGATAGGTTCTTGGTTTACTTTGATGGTCTTGAACCCTACCTTTTTAAAGTATTAGAAAATGGACCATTTGTGCCCATGTCACCTTTGTCCACCTCTACAAATCCGCTGACCAAACCTCTAAATCAATGGTCGCATGGGGACAGAAAACTTGCTCATCAAGATAAGAGATTAAAAAGCATCATTATCTCTTGTCTACCAAATGATGTCATGAAATCTGTTATCAAGTGTACTCCTGCTAAGGCAATATGGACTGACCTAATCTTAGCTCATGAGGGAACCTCTGATACAAGGGATACCAAGATTACTGCCTTAAGACTCAAATTCAATGCTTTTAAAGCATTAGAGGGTGAAAAAGTGTAAGGAACCTATACTAGGCTCAAAGTCTTGTTAAATAACCTTGAAAAAAAGATGTCTCTATTCCTCAAGCTAAAGTTAATGACACGTTT
>BQNB010035062.1:0-51145 GCA_026074375.1 Tanacetum coccineum
TTCGATTCCGCTCGTTCGGTTCCGCTCGTTCGATTCCGCTCGTTCGAGTTCCGCTCGTTCGGTTCCGCTCGTTCGATTCTGCTCGTTCGAGTTCCGCTCGTTCGGTTCCGCTCGTTCGATTCCGCTCGTTCGAGTCCGTTCGTTCGAGTCCGCTTGATCGAGTCCAACGTTTTTCACTCGTTCGGTTCTAACGTGTTTCCACTCGTTCGGTTCTACACGTTTTCCACTCGTTCGGTTGATACGAGTTTACCACTGGTTCGGTGCTAACGTCTTTCGACTCGTTTTGTTCTTCTCTTCTTTTCACCCGAGTACCACCATGACTAACCCAATGAAGCTGAGATATTTTCCAACAACAAAATGAGCCACGAAAACTATGGTTGCCGAATGATGAACCAAATCTTTCGAGTTCAATACTTACAACAACAAAAAAAACCACGAAATCCACCCGAGGCGATTGATACCAATTGTAGGATCCGATGTACACTTCACTTCATAACATAACACAAATCGGAACTAGAAACTAGAGAGAGAGAGAATCGAAAAGAGAGAGAGAGATGAGAGAGAAATGAGAGAGAAAAGATAGAAATTAGATTTAGATATTTGTGATTTCTTAGATATTTTCTTATGAAAATATCTGGCGGCTACGCAGGGAATATTTACTAGGACCTCTGGCTCGGGCGGGTTTTGCTTGGGATTAAACCCAAAACATATACAATATTAGATTAACTATCGAGCCCGATTCCCGATATTATCCTGTTACAACATTAACTAAATAAAGACCGAAGCTCCATCGTAGAGTGACCGAGCTTCCTTGTTCGACTCAATAAATTGAGGCTAACAATCTCCCCCGTGAGAGAGAAATGAGAGAGAAAAGATAGAAATTAGATTTAGATATTTGTGATTTCTTAGATATTTTCTTATGAAAATATCTATATATATATCCCTACGAGACGGCTTGGATATTTAACTAGTACCCCCGTCTCGGTTTTGCTTGGGATTAACCCAAAACATATGGCACGCTTGGCAGATCTCTGTGCGATAGGGTACGAGCGGTGGAGTGCGGGGAGAGGCGCTGCGCGTGCTTGGAGTTCCCGATAGTATCCTTTTACAACATTACCGAGAGCGAAGCAGAACCGATAGCTCCATCGTAGAGTGACCAAGCTTCCTTGTTCGACTCAATAAATTGAGGCTAACAATCTCCCCCGAAGTGAGGTCTTGAACACGGGAATGAGCTTCCTTTATTGACTCAATAAAATTGAGGCTAACACTACTAATAGAATGGTAAGAGTGAATCAGTGAGTTACTATCTCACCAATTGAAGATAAAATTGATTTGAAAATCAATCAATGTGTCACTAGTAAAAGCTATTTTTTTGTAACACATTGAGAGTTTTAAGCTTTTGTCAAAATTCATAGCCCACCGTCAATTCATAATCTGGGAGCCAAATGGATACCCAGTTCACAAGTTTGATATCCATTAAGGATCACACAATCTCCTATCCTAGAGCGTTGTTTGATGTTGCTCCTAACATACACACATTCTTCTACCCACATCTTATCTACTGTCACACCTTTCCGTGCGAGCTCAAACCAGCCACCCACCACGGTACACCACCCGTCTAGGCAATACTCATTAATCGCACCAGAACGACAACTGGAGTCATTAACTGAGTATACTCGTTGCGTCTTCATTATAGGATTTGATCTGAGAGAGGCGAGCCATCCCCCTCTGCCCAACCTAAAGCCTACACTAGTTACTTCTGTCTCTACTATCTACTAACCTACTGAAATACGCAAATAAAACCCCGCTGTAGAAGTCGCGCGAGTTCTCTATATCTTGATGTGAGTCCCCCCAACCTACCCAATCTTCAGCCCGCATCATAGAAGAATTAGTGGGATGTGTTGTGTATGGGTGGGAGGGATGGGGGTGAGGGCAGTGTGCAGTGGACGATGGGGGTTAAGCTGTTTGTGTGCTATGTCCGGTAGTTTATTTTGTGTTGGTGTGTATGTAGATTGTAAGGGGTGTGGGAGATGTGTATTTGTGTTATAAGTTTGCGGGGTTGTGTGTAGGTGGGGAGTGGTGGGTGGGTATTTGATATGGGAATGGTATATGTGAGTGTATTTGGGGATAAGATTGATTAATGGGTTGAGGTATGATTTGTTGGGAATAGTTGGGGAGGAGGTAGGGGTTTGAGGGGGATTGAGTTGGGATGAAGGTTTTATTTATGGTATGGGGTGGGAATTATTAAATGATGGAGGTTAAGTGTATGATGGTATGTAAAGGGGGGGGGAGGGGGGGGGTAAAGGGAGGGGGTGAGAGTAGTTGTGTGTGTATGGGCGAGAGTTTACGAGGTGATATAAGTTTAATGGGAAGTGGGTATTGATGTAAGTAGGGGAAGTAGAACGGGGGGAAGGGGGGTGGATGAGGGCGGTTGTGGGTGGGGAAAGGGTATGATCCATGCCGGCTCTGGAGGGATCGTGGATCGAATAAATAAACTTACCACCTTATAACCTCCGATTAAGTAAGTAACAGGGGCGATCTTTTATTTTCTGCAATTGCCATCATAACCATTTGCTCCCCCTTATTTGTGCATTCGATATTCAAAAGGGTTAGCACATATGGGAGAAGCCCTACACTGAGTCTAAAAGATCACATTTTTTTAATTCAGATTTAATATTAAATCACATCTCAATCTTCTCTCCCATGATCAAAAAAATTTCAAACCTTTTGAGATTTAACTCTCAATTGATTTAAATATGTTAGAAAATTTGGGAGAAAATGTGGTCTAATTAAATACAAGCCGATAATGGAACCTATATATGCATACTTAATATACAAGCCTAAAATACAGTTTAATCACTACATTAGAATGTACATATTACAACAGCATATAAGAAAACTACCCCTCATTCAGTTCTCTTCAGCAGTCGATAGTCTCCTTCTCTTATCCTTCCACCAACAAAGCTTTCCAGATTCCGGAAGATACGTCTTGTCTTAAGTCGTTTCTATATGGCAAACATAAACTCCTTGCTTCTGTCGACGTCTTTCTTCATCCAAAACCGTATATCCAAACCTGGATTCATCCTGTTGACCCTGAATTCCTTGACTCTGTAATCCAATGCTTCATCAATCTGTTGTAGAGTACCATCACTGAACTTGTGGATTCATTTGAACCTCATGATCATCTGAACCCCATATTTGTCCCTAAATGTGACGGCCCTTGGAGAGTCAATTACTGTGAAGTCATGCTTGTACTCAAAGCCCTTGGCATCCCATCGAGATTTGGTAAGGTTTAACTACGTCTGGTAGCTCTCAATCCCCAGCTGGAAGTCTTCTACGCGTTGTCTGATAACCAAGTTTCTGGTCCATAAGTTGACAGCAGTAGTGAGAATCTTTTTGTCTTCGGGTGAGAGATGGTTCAAGTGACCTTAAAGATTCAACAAGTATAGATCTTTAAAGTCACTAGGGTACAGATATTTAAAGTCCCTTTCCGCGATGACATATTCTTTAAGATTGTCTTGACGAAGGACAATCTTCTTCATGTAATTGTACCCATACATTGAGAAGACTTCAATTCGGACGACACTTAAGATAACCATATTAGGTCCGTACAGCCCTCGATCACTTCATATGTGTGTCAATCATGTAGAACCGTTGTCCTTTGAAACCACACAGTTGAGATAATCCATACATCGCACGACTCATACTTGGATTTCTTCTTCATTCCACATCTGATCTGTACCCATTTGCTCTATGTAAACTGACATCAGATATAGGCACCATCATCTTCAAATTGAACAAGGCAGCCTGCCCAACTTGCGACCGTGAGAACATAGATATTTCCACAAGTCTTTGTTAAAAGAATCTGTTGTATGTGACATACCCGGATGACCACCCATGGGTAGTTGGTTTCCTGACATGGGACTTAAGGAATTGTATCGTCCACTTGATTGGTGGAGAAGTTTTGTGGCCATTCGCCATTTAAGAACTGGAGATGAAACTATCTTCGGATGAAGACTTGTGACAATTTTCGTATGCAGGGCCTTCTAGGTCTTTGTTGAGTAAGTTAGAGCTTCCTGCTTTTTTGCAATACGCAGTCCATACATGTTGGCATATCACCAGATCTAGCGAAGTAGTTATTCGTGGAGGTGTATAGGTAGACTTTAGAGCAGAGGCCCAGTTGCTCATTGGGACAGTCAGGTCAGATGATGGAATGGACCAGGCAGGTCCAGGTGTAGCAGGTCTGTCTTCAGTGAGAGGCTTCCACCAACTCTGCCTCAAGTTTATAGTAGGAATATGATCACGTCCAACGTCTTCACCACTAGATGAGTATGCTTGTTCGTCTACCATCGTATCATCATCTATATGAAGTTCTTCAGGAATTGGTGAGACAAACGGCTTAATTCTGGTGTCAGTCATCGTCCAAGCCGTATATTCAGCTGAAGCAGCTGTCTTTGAGGAGCTTGGGGCAGCAGTGCTTGTAGAATGACCACCTTGATTGTTGGATGGAGGTGGAGGAGGAGGTGGTGATTGATACGACCCAGAAGCGCCAGAGGCTCCTGAAGTTCTAGAGGGACCTGCTGGTGGTGGAGGAGGAGGTAGAGGATAAGGTGGAGACCCAGGTGTTGTTTTAGGTGAGTCATGTCTCTTTTTATTCTTTGTTCGCTCCTCAGCCTTGTCTGCATCAAATTGCTCACTTTCATCACGAATGATAGATTTCTGTAATGCTTCATAAACCATCTTGTGATCCTCGTAGACCTTGTCATAATTCTCCTCCAACATGCGTTGAAGCAGAATCTCCTTCATGTCAGACGTAGGGAGATCCTTGAAGCGAGCACGAAGAGGGGCTCGCATTGCATGCTGAACTGATGCGGTAACCACCTCTTTCACCGTGTCTTAAATTTTTTGGTCAATCTCAAGCGAGTCTATAAATTCCACAGTCTGCTTTCTGATCATTCCAGACAAGTCTTTGGTTTCTAATTGGTGCATCCTTTGCCCTTGCTTATCTAGCCTTTCCTCCAGGGCTTGATTTTCCTCCACCAGGTCTGCCATATGTTGTTCTAGCTCACCAATTCATTGAATTATTATCGAATTTAAGACTCCTTATTGTGGTTGAGGTGGTGGTGGTGGAACAGTTGTTGTTGTTGTTTCAGTGACCGTTGCTGTTGTGGTGTTTGGTAGTGGCCGATGAACATTGGGAGAATCGGGTCTAGACACGAGATCAATCACCGGTGATGTCATAGGAGGGATAGCAAAGGTGTCTTGATGGATTGTGACGGACACCATTGATTTAGCTTCTGTATCTGCTGTTGTCTTCTCGTTATCGACTTTTGAGGGTTTATCATTGAAGAATTGATCGCCAAAGCTAAAGTCTTTGGCTAGGTGTTCTAGAGAAGACAAAGTCCTTGTAGAGCTCGCAGGTTCCTCGAGAATCACCGGTTTGTCAACTGTTAGCTTAAGATTCTCTAGAACATTAGGATATACAGTGGCAGTAAACCCTTCATCCATTTGTTCAGGTTGTGATTGACTTGATGCATCAGTGGCCTTAACATTCGTGTGTTCAAGGTTTGGTTTAGCATGAACAGCAGGAGTTGATTGAGGTTAAGACACTGTATCATTACCAGGGTTTGATCCAGCCTGGCCTTTATCTTGTTTACCAGGGTTTGGTCCAGCCTGGCCTTCGTCTTGAGCACCACTTTTGACTATGAGAGGCACTTCCTTATCTGATTCTGTGTCACTGTCAGAAAAACCTAGTTCAGCATATAGAGACGAGGATTCTTCATGACCCAAGGGTTTAGTTAGTGCAGAAGTACGTCTCTGAAAGATGTATTGTTCAGCTGGGCTCTTTTTCTTTGGAGTTTGAAGATTGAGAAGAACCTGAGCAGCTTGCTCTGCACCGACTTTCTCCTTTCCCTTTCCCTCTACCTCTGGAAGTGGTTGAAACTTTCTAGTGTCAGTTTCCCTAAACACCACAGGAGGAAGAGGACCCTGAGGTGCATCGTGAGCATCCTTCAGACTTTCTTCAATAGCCCTTTGCGTATCAGCCTCTAAATCACCAAACCCAGGTTCAGTCAATGGAATACCCTCATCAACAAATTCATCGACCAACTGCTGAGAGCTCTTAAGAGTTCGCTTCTTTACCACCTTCCCAGCTTTAGTTCATTTGGCTGGCGGTGTTGTTTTAGTAGTTTCCTTAGCCTGCTTTCGTTTCTTCTCCTTAGGCTTGGTTGGTGCTAGTTGAGGTTCCTTGGTTGCTGCTTTAGATGTTACGGGTTTAGCTTTCTTGGTTACCTTATGTTTGGTTGGTGCTGGTTGAGGTTTCTTGGTTGTTGCTTTAGGTGCTACGGGTTTAGCTTGCTTGGTTACCTTGGGTTTGGTTGATTTTGGATGTTTTGGTGCAGGAGAGTCAGGATCACTAACTTCTTCACCAGCAAGATATCTTTGATGCTTGGCTACTTTCTCCAGATAAGCATCATAGTAGTTTGCTCTTCGAATGTCATCAGTAATGAGTTCATTCGGAATAGGCATCCTAAAGACTTCCCTTTTGGTTCCCTTAGCACTGAATTTAAGATATCCCATAATAGGTTCTTCAGTAGGCAAGTGAAGAGGAGACTCTGGTCTTGGATGGAACTTGTGCTTGCGTTGCAGATAAAAGATAATCATTTTGGTGAACCTCACACTTGGGATCACAATGAGAGTGGCTTTCTTCTTTCCCTGAGTATGTTGTGCCAGATTATTTTTGTCTTCCATAAAAGTATGGATGGATTGAGTGAATTCTTCTCACATCCTTTCTGCATAATCGATATGTGCTCAATTAATGATGCCCCAAATAATCTGCAACACTGGAGCTCTTGGCCTTTCAAACCCAGAAGTCTTTCCCGTAAGGCACAGATTAATGATTATCGTGAGTGCTCTCCACGGTTGGAACATGTCATTAGTTACGGTATTAGATAAGTGTTTGACTTCTTTTGGATAACCCAGATCATTGACAAAGTTGATAAGAGTGTCCTGAGTTGGAGGGGAAGAAAAAGCCTTGTTGTTGTTGACTGGCGTGATCCGAAGAGCATCTCTGAGTGTGTCTTTAGTGAGGTTGAACCATTGCTCATCCAGTTGATACTTGTAACCCCCGGCGATTCTGTCATAGCAAATAGTATCCCAGAACTGCTGAATATAGATAACTGGTATTGTCGAAGAGGCGGTAAACGCTCTGAAGAAGTTGGTTTGCTTCAGAATGTCCACCGCAATCTTGTAGATTAGGTTGCTTTGTGACTTTTCAGCATCCAGATAGCAGTTTCTTTTCCCTATTGGCACCCATCTAATGCGAGGCAAGATTTATTCATCAGTGCGAGTGGGTGGTGCCACAACAGGTGCTTGTTCAACCGAAGCATTAACATCGGCCATTATATCTGCACAGTCACATTCACAGAACGATGGGCATATAGATAGGAGATGTTAGATGTGAGCAGGTGCTCAGGAGTTAATCAGTTATGGATTATATCTAGGAAAAGGACACCTAGATCTTATTATGGTGAAGGTCAATAATTGAAGTCAACTCTTGAGGCAACAGAAGTTGACTCTTGTGAGAGAAGACTTAACAGAATGACTAAACCACTAGACCCGATAACAATTTACAAGCAATGAGAGACAAAACGCAAGGGATACGTTACAATAAGCAAAACGAAATTAGAAGAATACTCAGGATCCAAAACGCAATGCAGCAAATCGTATTGATTATTTTATTAGAAAACTAGTCAAAACGCAGTAAAGGCAAAACGCAATCACACCAAACGCACTAGGCAAAACTCAACAATCAAAACGCAAGCACTATTATATTTAAAATAAGCAAAACGCAACCATTTAATTTTTTTTCGAAATAAGGGTTTCACTATTTAAATATTTTAAGTGTCTTCTATACCAAACTCAATGACTGCGTTTTGTCCCTGCTTAATATTTAAGACTCAAAAACGCAATAGCATATCAAAGGACAAAACATAACAAGGATCATACAGACAAAACGCAACGAAGAATTCTACAAACAAAACGCAACCAAATTTTCCTTATCAAATCGCAACCAACAACAATCAAGCAAAGCGCAACGAAGAGCAATTAAGGCAAAGCGCAATAACAAACATCTAAGTAAAACGCAACCAAGAGTATTAAGGCAAAACGCAACCTATAACATTTGAGCAAAATGAAGGCAGGAATTTGTTTCGCAAAACGCAACCAAGAATTTCTAAGCAAACCGCAACTAAGAAATCCTAACCAAAACGCAACCAAGAATGCTTCACAAGCGCAGATTCAAACTTACAAATCAAGGGTTCAAATACTTAGGCACATCTTGACTTACGTTCTATAATACTCACTAAACTTATTAACACCACCAATGGGTCACCACACATAACATATTAGCACTATTTTGATTTAAAATGTCAACCTAAATACGAAAATCTCAAGGACTATAAATTAGCAATTCGGGAAACTAACACAACATCCACGAGGCATCATTTGTGTAGACTAGTGCTATCCCAACAATCAAAACACACTTACAAACACTAACCTAGTTTTTGATGACGATTATGCACGAATATCTACATAACACGAGATTCAATAAGTTTTAAGCTACGATGTTATAGATACAGCATATTAAAATGATGACGAGCTAAAACCAAGAATTACCTAGGCGAAAAATCACACAAACGATTTCAAGACAGGCAAATCGCAATGATGGTTGTGTTTTGAGTTTGAGAGAGAAAGTAAAGGGGGTTTGACTCGTTTTTTATAGGTTTGACTAGGTCAAAACGCAACTTGCATTTATACTAGGCTTAACTTTCGAAGAATGGCAAATTTGAGCCCTCCTTTTCTTATTTCTTTTCATTTAAGGTTTAATAGCTACTAAGGGATTGATTAAATTGCATAAGTGGCACAATTGGTCCTTTATATTTTATAAGCCTAGGATACAATTAGCAAATAGCACATAAGACCCTATACTTGCATATAACTGACACATTTGGCCCTTGTTGAGTTAACTCAAGTTTAACTCCCCCTTAAACCATAACCCCTTTAGTTATCAAACCTTTCTCAATTATGTATACAATGTCTTAAAATGCCCGTTAGATGCCATAAATTTGAACAATACTCTCCCCCTCAATCAATGACCTGTTTTCTATTGAAAGAGTTGTAGTCGTTGATTGTGTGTCAAATTTTATGAAATTCAAGTCCGATTGATTTTCAAAAGATAAGATTAAACCACCATGTGACACCCAAATAATTTTCTGAAGAATCATAGACGAAAAATTATAAGGATAAAAGAAGACTTCTCTTCTTAATCAAGAAATAATGCACTGAAGCGTACATTAGATCGAGGATGCACGGATATAAAGTAATCCATGCCTGGGAGAACTGAATCACCCGTTGTTAGGAACAACCGTCTTTTTGGCGACGAGGTTTCCTCATTTTGAAAACCGGGTTGCAGTCTGAAATAACTGCAAGCCATTGAGACATGTTTTAAAACAGTTTGAACTTCCGCTCGAACTTCATTTAAAGACCCGTGTCATTATTGAATGACATTTCTAGGACCGTAAATGTTATCGATTTACAGAAGACATGTCTGGGCAAATATTTTTGGTATTTTCTATTTTTCTAATTTTTTATGGATTTTATAGGTTTTATTTTGTTTTTGAAAAATTTAAGTAAAATGAAAAATCTTTATGGGTTTTTATGATTTTCTTATTTACATAGGATACATGAAGATTTCTCTTCTTTTGAAGATAAAGCGCACTGAAGCGTACACCTTTCTTTTCTTTGAGGAGCGGGGCCTGAACTGATGTGAACAGACGTCATTTTATTGACATTGAGGTCCGAGGCTTGAACTGCAGTGTTCGAACGTCATTCAACATTTTCATCACATTTGAATTCCTTGAACCCCTGGTTTCTGAGATATCAGTTTTTTCAGCAACCAAACTCTGAGTCTTTCCTTTTTGGGATTAAAAGATGTACTTGCACTTAAGTTAAGAGTACCTGCACTGACATTAAGAGTTTGATTGCATTCATATGGGTTAGTGATATCATCATTTGAACCATTTGGGGGTTCACTGTCAACTTTGGTTGTGCTGTCGGTGAACATCTTTCCAGTAGGTATCCACCTAAGACCAGCAAGCTTGAAAATTCTACCCGTTGGTATCCACCTAAGACAAGATCTAGGAGTGTTTGGTTTCTCATGCACAGCGGAAGACTTTGTGGGAGAAAACCTTTGTCCTATAGCAATCTGCCTACCAGGTTTCTGAGTATGACTCTTTGGTTCAACGAGTTTGTTGTTGTTTCTAGTCTTAGGGGATTGAACCTTAGCACGAGAATTCACCTCTTTCAGTAATTTTGTTATACAATTATCATTATTTGCATCAAAGACACATTTATGACACGTTGAGCAAACAAAGTGTTTGGAGTCAGAAAAAGAACTAGAATTCCTAGAGTGATCTACTAGCGACACACCATTTGACATTCCACAACTACTCTTAGATACAGGCAAACTCCTAGATATTTGATTGTTGCTCCTAGGATTTGGTTTGCTACCATTAGTAGTGTTTTGTAGACTAGTAGTATGCATCACACTAGGTTTTGAATTCCTATTTCTTTCTTGTGTCTTTTTCCTAGCTTCTTCTAGATAGTGATTATGAGCCATATCATTTGAACCATACGATTCTTCTTGACTATTCCTAGATGAGCCAGGTGCTATCATGTGATGAGGTTTTGCAAGCACATATTCTCGAACTTTAGGCAAATAATGAGGAGTGACTGGTTTTGACAAAACGTTATTCACATCAACTTGGAAGGCAAACCGTGGTTTTGAATAGGTAGGTCATTTAGATTTAAATGCATTCGGTTGTCTAACAACTGATTGGTTTCTGGGTGGTTGTAAAACCGGTTTCCCCAAGATTGATGGTTTTGCAAGCTTAGTATCCATACTATTTCCTTTTAACTTTTTGAATTCGTTTTTCAATGCTACATTCGCAAAAACCTTTTCCTGAATCTGAGCTTTTAAATCAGCATTTTCAACAGTATTACTATTTACTTGAGTAGTCAGTGAGTCATTATGATCTTTTGTTAGAATTCGTGTCTTTTTGATAGAATCATAAAGTTCTTTGTAAGTCTGTTTTAAATGCTCATTTTCCTTATTTAACTTCTCATTCTCTGCAAGTAATTTAGCTACACTACTTTCTAGTTCAATGTTTATTGTTTCCAAAACATAAATTTCATGTTTAACCTTGGCTTCATTACTTGCTTCCTTCACACTTTTAATTTGATTCTTTAAGTTGCAAATTAGTGTGGTTTTGGCCTGTAGCTGAGCTTTCAAATCATATATCTCAAAAAATTCACAAAACTCAAGAGCATCCTGGTTTTTACATGGTTTGTTACTTTGAAAACTTTCTTCCTTATGTTGTATTAAGATTTCAAGTGAAATACAATGTTTTTCAAGTAATAAAAACCTGCGTGAAAGTTCATTATATGTTTCTTTTTCAATCATTTCTTTTGATTTGACAAGCTCAGCTTTAAGCAAAGGACTTTTTGCTTGATATTGTTCAGCATCCTGGTCAATCTCTCCTCCCCTATAACACATATTTGTTGAATCAGGAGTGGTATTGCTATCAACCATTTCTAACAGATATGTGTCATACCTTGGTTTAGATTGATCAGTATGTTGTTGTTCATTAGCAAGGACATTATATTGAGCAGTCAATTGTACCTCAGCAAATGGCACTTGGTCATTTACTAGTCTGATATCTGCATCCACCGCATGTGGGAGATAAGTCCTTAAACTGCTGCTTGTATCATGCTTATCTAACTTAGTCCCACTGCATTCAGTAACAACTAAACTAGCATCCAATGCTTTACCCGTATCAACATCTAATGCACTACCCGTATCAATCTTACTTTCTTGCGTCTGCATATGTCTGTTATTAACCCTTCTTTCATACCGTCTTTGATGACATGCTCTTTCAACAACAGACTTCTTAACATGCTCCATGTGTTGGATTAACTTGTCTCTAAACTGTTTGACAGTGATTCCAGTGTATTTAGCAAAATACTCTTCTGTCATTTCACTATCATAATCCAAGAAGTACTGCCAATCGATAAACTTCTAAAATTGTTTGTTGATCACGCAAAAGGCAGCCATAGATCTATCTCCTTGAAATTCATCTTTGTCAAGTTGCTTTTCTAGTTAATCTAAGTTTAGTAACATTATGCCTGTGAAAGTCTGAACATCTTGTCCAAAGAGTGTCGCAAATGCCCGTTCAAAACATCTATTGATTTTTAAATCATTGTATGAAAGAACCTGGAGATGTGATTGAAGTAGTCGAAAAGATTTCATGCAACTTTCCTTTGCTTTGTGTTGCATTTGTTGCAATTGATACAACTCTCTCTCTTGAATGTCATCGGAAGCTTTAGACATGATTGATTGATTGTGTTATGATAATCGTTGGATCGGTACAATGATTAGTGATTGTATGTTAAAAGTGATGATTGTTTGTTGGATTAGGTGATATGTTGTTTGATTGTGATTTGGTTTGGTTGAAATGAGTTAACGTAATGAAGATAATAAGACTTAGGCAAAACGCAGTGAAGAGTCTTAGACAAATCTCAGTGAAGAAGCTTAGACAAATCGCAGTGAAGAAGCTTAGACAAAACGCAGTGAAGAAGAAAATTTTGCCGGAGTTTCTTTCTACCAAAACGCAATGATGGTCTTGAAGCAAAACGCAACCAAATGTTGAAGCAAAACGCAGTGATGGTCTTGAAGCAAAACGCAGTGGTCTTGAGGCAAAACGCAGTGGTCTTGAGGCAAAACGCAGTGGTCTTGAGGCAAAACGCAGTGGTCTTGAGGCAAAACGCAGTGGTCTTGAGGCAAAACGCAGTGGTCTTGAGGCAAAACGCAACCAAATCTTGAAGCAAAACGCAGTAACCAAAACGCAGTCTTCAATAACCAAAACGCAAGAGCAAAACGCAACCTATAATAAGACAAAACGCAGTACAGTTGTCCTTTACCAAAACGACAAAACGCAGTGTACTTTTTCTGACAAAACGCAACCAAGAATGTCTTAGAGAGGCAAAACGCAGTGAAGAAAAATACAAACTTTTTCACCTAAAAACACCTAAAAATTACCCTTTTGAACATTTTTGCTTGGTTTCTTTTGTACAACTTGATCCTAGAAGGTTATAACAACTATAAAAACACAAACTTTAACATCACAAACGTGAGAATCAAAGAGTGTCAAGAAAAAGACCATAAACCTTCAAAAACCAAACTTTTGATCTAAACTAACCAAGAAAACGCACACACAATCTATCTAATCATCCCATGGGCTCTGATACCAATTGTAGTATATTGGATATCATAACACAAGCCTAGGATTAATGTTTGGCCAAATTATCTAGAGAGAGAAAGTGGGAGTTCTAGAGAGAGAAAATCACTTAGTGTGTGTTTGTGATAAAATGAACATCCAACCCCTTCCCATGGCTGGAAAGGGGTATTTATACAAGAGAATACAAGATTTATGAGCCCTAAGTGGGAATAAGGTTGGGCTACAACAAGTCGGTAAAGACTCGGCCAACACCATACGTCGAGACTAACGAAACTATTATACTAAACACGACTAACCTATGACAAGAAAATAACAACGCTGTGACCCGAGTCTTTAACATGGATATTGTCATAATCCTAACATAAACCTATGTTAAACCAATGTCAGTCAAAACCAAACTAATTCTAAACGGGAAAAAGGAAGGGGGTTTTTTCAGCCTGATAGACTAGCACGGTTTGGTTGTGAGCTACAATCACTCAAGCACATTTAACCTACGCGAGTAATTAACAAAAAGATAAAAGTGCGGATCGAGGCACAATATAAGAAAAACTTTATAAACCATTAATAAGTTCCGATATAGAAAAGTAGTATGAATTATTAAGTGCAATGATTTCTTCTCTCTGAGCATGGCATATCATATCAATAAACTTAAGCGATGCATCATCCTAAGAGACCTAACCAAAAGATTATGTCACACTTAAACATCCTCATAAAGCAACCTTATTACTGATTATAACTATCTATAGTGATTAAAGCAATGGTGATCTGTTAAACCCAAGCACACATAGACTTACCCACTTAACCGGCTAAATGACAATTTATACACTAGGTAGTCAGACTTTCCAAACTATCCAATGGAAACAGAACGTTTACTTTTTGAATATCTAGTCACCTGCTAGGTCAACACGATCAATAAACCATCATCGATATCCAATTAACCAAGTATAAGCCCCGAAGCGTTATCCTAGAACAGACTTAGAAGGACAATAATTGTGTAAACAATATTCTAGATTGTTGAATGAATTACTATAATGGAGAGCTATCCCAGACCTAGATCTACTTGGTCCGCTTCGACATAGACCATTTAATGATAAGTTCGTATACCGAAAGCGCGTAAACATGTATATGAATTGATAAACATAAACTATCATATTACAATGAATAAATCAATAAATCAAGATAAACAAATACCAAACCTTCAAATATTCGTAATAATTGCTAATACCTAAAGTTGATTATCCTTCAAATGTCAAAATAAATATCAAGATCAAGTATTTAGCCAAGGGAATTGATACAAAAAACTGAACGATACAAAAACTGAACGATTACCTAAAGTAATATGGGAAAATTTTTTACGAAACTTTGTATCCTATAGAATTGAGAACGTTGCGCGACACCTCTTCTGCACTTTTCTCCTCTGAAATTGACTTTATGTAAGGATATCGAGAAAGTGATTTGAGCCACTTAAAACTTATTTTATGAGTATTGTAATTAATATGGTCTGGAATTCGGTTCGCTACGTGTGTTATCCAAGGAAGGATGGATACGGCGTAATTGAGGGATTTCTTTGGAGTAGGGTCCACTGCTTGATATTTTCCTAGAATAATAATATATTCCATAGATTTGAATATGGCGTTATTAGTCCTCTCTGGATACGGGTATTGAGCTTTATTGTCTCTGTGGTCTTTGGTGGAGTGCAGGCAAACTAAAACGCCTATCTCCTTGATGGATACGGCGTATTGGTCCTTCAGAATTATAATCTTCAAAATCTCCTTCATAAAGCTCCAGAAATGCGCAGCCTTTTGCTATAATTTCACCATTAAACCCCTTTCCCATAATTACTGACAATTCTCAAATATAAAACAATTACTAACAATTTCTTTGCAAAAACTATACAAATTGTTAATAACATGGGATAGCATTGATGCTATAGAAATAGACGTTAATGAATGTCATCAAGAGATCTCGCTATCGACACTCCCCTAAAAATTAAGCGGCTTATCTCTGGGGTCCCCCACCCCCCAGGCAACCTGTGCTTAACTTAAGTGTTGAGACTTAAGTGTGGAGGAGTCCCTCCATTATACAACTCCACTCGTATCCTTTATTTATTTTTCTAAAAAAACCCTAAAAAATGTTTTCTTTTTGTGTGCTTTTGTGTGTTTACTTTTATGCAGGTAATATAGCTTAAAAATTAGAAAATTATGAAGTATGCTCAAGGATAGCTCTCTCGCAGCTATATATCTCTTTGCCCCAGGAAGTACCATTTTCTCTTAATTTTCCCTATTATCTAGTTTATTGGTTATCACATTGAGGGCAATGTTTAACTTAAGTGTGGAGAGGAGCCAAATAGGAAAAAATAATCATATCCCTTCATGTTTGCCCTGCTAAAATTTTTAATACAAATTTCAAAATTAATATATGTTTTCAATATAAAATAAAAAATGTTCTTAGTAAGGCAAATCCACCTGGATTGACATCATAATTAGCACAACCTAGTCCACTAAATTGTGAGAATTATAAGCCTTAGAATATATTCAGGTACCCACCTTTGGTACCTAAGATAATTGATGCCTTTAGCCTGTTCGAGTTAAGGTTTGAATGCAATTGCAAGTGTCTCATCCGTCGTTACGGCTGTGTATTTGTAATTTGTCGCCTTTTCTGGAACAGTGGTATTGGTTGATAATTATATTTGAGTGAGCCGGTAATTTAGAAGCTCTAGAACTTGTGCTTGATCATCATTTACTAGACCGAAGCCTGATTAATCATATGTTATTAATTCCGCAAATTCCTGTTCTTGCAAGCACTCCCTTTAGTGCTAAGTTGCTGAAATACCTAAGTAAAGAAGTTAAAGTTGAAAGAAGAAGTTTTGTGCCAAGCCTTAGTTATCATTATGAATATATATATATATATATATATATATATATATATATATATATATATATATATATATATATATATTTGTGTGTGTGTGTGTGTGTGTGTGTGTGTGTGTGTATGTGTGTGTGTGTGTGTGTGTGTATAGTAGTTCAAAGAAATAAATGCTTAAGTTTCTGCACATGAAGATTTGTATATGATATTATCCTTAATCAGTATCAAGTTCGGCCCTTCGGTCATGTTTATGTGTCAAGTACAAGCCTATGGTAGCTGTCTAGATTATGCCTGTGCAAATTGAGTGTTTTCACAAAAAAATATATAAACCCTATTTGAGTGGCTCGATTGAAATAAAAATCAAACACACTCCCCTATGAGGTGCTATGTTATATGTCCATGCCTGAAAAGTTATCTCAATATGCAAACTCTTGTAAAAATACAAATTTTCTCCACATCACAATAAATGATGTTATTTTTTTTGCTTTGATTGCTTGAGGGCAAGCAATAGCTAAGTGTAGAGGGAATTGATAACGCCTAAATTATACATATTTTTGGTGGCGTTATTTATACATATTTTATCATTTCTCATGAACTTTCGATACTTAATAGCATGAAATACTTGGAGTTCACTTGAAGACACATCGAGCTCAAATTAAACAAAGATCAAGAACTTATACACTTTGGAAATCAAGATACAAGAAAAAAGATAAAGTCTCAAGCTTAAAAGTGCAAATGTGCGCCGCACTTCTCCCCGAAGTCAAATAATTAAAGGCTAAGTAAAAATAGTGCATTAACTCCCTAAGTATGCTGCACAAGTTACTTTGTGTGCCGCACTTCCCATCTGTCTATGAAAATTAAATGAAGTCATTAATTACTAGCGCATTAACACCTCATGTGTGCCATACTTACAAAATTATGCGCCGCACTTTCACCCCAAAATTAGCCTATAAATAGAAGACGAATTTTCACCACAAATCATCCTTTCATACTCATTTCCCTCATGTCACACACACTCTCTCTCTCACCCTTATGATATCCTAAACCCTTTCCCAATATTTTCTCAACCATAAACACCATACCTTTTGAAGATTTAAGATCAAACAACCAAGAACGAAAAAGAACATCATATTAGTTTATTGAAATAATAAAGTTTATTGTTGAAACAAGTTATGTTATAAACTACATAACCATGCGAGGCTAATTCTCTCATGACTACTCGGTGAAGTTATGATAATGAATAAGTGTTTGGTATGATTGTGATCTCATTAATCTCAAGCTTATGTTGCACCCCTATTATATCTTGGTTTTTTAGGGCATCTGTTTGGTTTTCTGAGTTTTCTGGGTTTTCTAGCAAAATATGGTTTTCCCTATAACCCATCCCTAACTCCCTAAGTACGCCGCACAAATTACTTTGTGCGTAGCACTTCCCATCTGTCTATGAAAATTAAATGAAGTCATTAATTACTGGCGCATTAACACCACATGTGCGCCATACTTACAAAAATTGTGCCCCGTACTTTCACCCCAAAAGCAGCCTATAAATAGAAGACAAATTTTCACCACAAATCATCCTTTCATACTTATTTCCCTCATATCACACACACTCTCTCTCATCCTTATGATATCCTAAACCCTTTCCCAATATTTTCCCAACCATAAACACCATACCTTTTGAAGATTCAAGATCAAACAACCAAGAACGAAGAAGAACATCATATTAGTTTATTGAAATAATGAAGTTTATTGTTGAAACAAGTTATGTTATGAACTACATAACCATGAGAGGCTAATTCTCTCATGACTACTCGGTGAAGTTATGATAATCAATAAGTGCTTGGTATGATTGTGATCTCATTAATCTCAAGCTTATGTTGCACCCCTATTCTATCTTATCTTGTTGGTTTTGCTTATTAATTTAGATTATATAATCATATCAGTATAGGTCGAAAGACCCGTAATGATCTATATTCTTTTAAAGATTTCTCTATGGTCTTTATCGTCTGTGTTAAGAAATCTACTTTCGTAAACTAATAAACAAAATAAGCGTTGATATAATAAGTTAACTAGATCATTTGAGTGACACATCTGGTCTAGCCAACTAAATATAAGTCTTAAGTTAATTAAGTTAATTTGTTAAAACGTTTTCTGACGAGAAATCCTTTTTATAAGTTAAGGTTCCATCTTGGAGGTCATAATTATTACCACTACTTATAAATTATTCTCAACTATCCGAGTAGTCATCTTTATTATCACTGGTAAAATAAAAGATATTTTCAAAGTTGTTAAAGTCTATTTTCTTTCTGATTATTTGAACACTACTCAAATCCCTGTGGACGACCTGGTCTTACCTAAAAAAAATTATACTACATACGTGGGTTATACTTTTACCCGTGTGTTTCCCTATAATAAAATTGGTATTTTCAGTCATTATAAATTTAAAGCTTTTGAAACACATCACCATGCTTCAGGTCTTATGGGGAATGGTCACAAGTAAGAATGTTGACTTTGTTGAACTCTACTGGGAGGACTTCAAGTTCCAAATTGATTCAAGGAAAACCAGTAAATAAAAGAATGAGCTTTTAGCTTTCGCTAGATTCACAAAGCTCATCATCAAACACATTCTCTCCTAGAACAACCACATCTCCAAGAGACTCTAATCTTATAAATATGTCATTAAGATTGATCCAACTCTTGGAAACTTAAAGTTTGCAAACAAGGGGGCAAAAGATCCAGTCTTTGGAATGCCAATTCCAATGGCGATGTTGAATGATGATATAAGGACTTCTGATGCATATATGGAGTATCTAACAAAGGCTAAGGGAGTAAAACCCACCAAAGGTCATGGTAAAGGGCTGCTAACCAAGCAACAGGTTAAAGTAGTTGTTAAAAGGGTAAGTATTCCGAAAAGGAGACATTTAAAGACCATGATTGAAGAAACTGGTCAATCTAAAGAGGTAGCTGATATGGTAGATTTAGAAGAGACCGAAGAGGAAGATGAAATCCCATTGGTTCGAAGACAAACTAGGGTTGTCATAGGTAGACGAGTTCACCAAGAATTAGATGAAGAAGCTTTGGATCACTCCAAGAAACTAAAAGGAGTTTAAAGAATGTCTGAAACTGCAAAATACTTATTGGAAATGAAGCAAGCACAGAAAGCAAGCAAACAATACTTCATTCTTCAAAAAAGACCCAGAGGCTCAAGTGAAGGATCTTGTACGACTCTAGAGGTTCCTGATGGGCTAAATTAGAAATGCCTAAATGAAGGATCTGGTGTGATTCTAGAGGTTCCTGATGAGCCCAAGGGTATCTCAAGCACTTCTAGTTCAGAGTCTAATGATGAAATCGAAGACATTTCAAGTGATGAAGAAAGATCAGAGGCTGATAACACTGAGAAATCCGATGAAGAAAAAGTTGATGAAGATTAAGCAGATGAAAAGGTTGGAGCATAACAAAATGTAGATGATCATGCTAGAAATGAACAAGCTGGTGATGTACAAGCTAAAGTTCATGAATCTGAACCCCAAATAGAGAAGCCTGCAGCAACACTAATCAGTTCAAGCCTGGTACTTTCTTTTGCTGAATATGGTAATCAGTTTCTTAATGATAATCCTGATATTTCACTAGCCGATGCATTGAAAGAACCCGTTGAAGTAGAAGTTCAATCACTAGTGGATGTTCCAGTTCTTCAACATAACTCGGCTGACTAAATACCTTCACTAGTTGATACAACTGTGATACTCATTCCTGAAACAACAACACTAATACCAAAACAACCACTACAACCACCAAAATCAAGAAGAAAAACCAAAGTTCTCCTCAAGAAGTCTAAGAAACCTGAAACACAAGTCGATAATGAAGTTCTTGAAAACAGACTCACTAGACTTGAGAAGAAGGTAGAAGCAATGTCTAAGTTTAATATTCCAGATGTAATAGACAAGTCGGTGCAAGCTTATCTCAAGAAGAATATCTTACCGAAAGATGTTCCTAACTTTCTTCAGAAAAAACAAGAGGCAAATGCCAAAGTACTCCATAACCCCATTTGATGAAGACTCTCTCAAGGAATATGATTAGAAGGACAAGTTGTTACAACTTATGAGGAAATCCAAGTCATACAACAAACATCCAGCCCATAAAGCCCTGTATGATGCTCTTATGCAATCATTAATTATTGATGAGGATGACATAGATAAACAGTTTAAAGATCAATCTACTCCAAAGAAGAGACATCGAGATGATAATGATCAAGATCCTTCTATAGATACGCAAAAGGAGAAGAAGAAGAGAAAGCAAAAGGATTCTGAGTTTTCAAAGAAAGATAAAGATCAAGCTAGATCTTCAAATAAAGGTAAATCTCCATCCAAGTCATCCAAAACTGATAAACATGTGAATGTAGAAGAAACAATACATGATGTTGAAATGGATGTTGGAGAATCTGTTAAAGATGATGGTGTTGATGCTGAAGATCCAACTCAAGCCAATGCTAGTGTTCCTAAACGTGATAAATCAACTTGGTTCAAAACGGTTGTTGTTGAAAGACCTGATTCTCCTAATCCAGAATGGCACAAGGAACCCACTGCTGATGATGTCCCAGAACAGTCTTGGTTCAATGAAATGGTGAATGCTGAGAAAGTCACACTTACGTTTAAAGATGTGATGGGTTTGATTATTGACTTTACCAAATTCACTAAAAATTGTCTCAAGAAAGATAAAATCACGAAAGCTGACCTTGAAGGACCAACTTTCAAGTTACTTAAGGACAAACACAAAAACTACATCGAGCTCGAGTATAACTTTAAATAGAGCTACTTAGCTTAATAGATCAACTTGACTGGGTAAATCATGAAGGCGATAGAATTCCACATGATCTTAGCAAGCCTCTACCTTTGCACGATGCACCAGGTCGTTTAATGATGTGTGCTTAAACAAACATAGTTTAAACCCCAGAAAACACATTAAAATGGACTAAAATAATAAATTATGGATAATTATGTTGCAAATATGTTTGTATTATGTTATTATGTCTTACAGGTACTTTCAATGATGTTTCCACGTTTATCGAGATTTAAACGAACTTGTAAAACTCCTAAGATCACTCCATTGGAAAGAGCATGAAATTACGAGTTTAATGGTACCTTACTTGACCCCCAAACCTTTCTTATTTGAACCCTATGTCGCCTTATATGAACCTTTTACTATAAATGAACCAAACCAAATTAAAAAAGGCTTATATGGAATTTAAATGGGTAGTATATACGAAACCCTACTCTAGAGCAGATGGTTTCAATGGGTGGCTTAAAAACATGACCTAAAGGTCTGGCGTTCGAACCATGCATGAGGGTTATATCCCCTCAGCCACGTCAGCTGCCACGTGGTGACACGTGGACACCACATGGCTGCCACGTGGCAACCGTTGACCCGACCCGATCCGGCCGTTGACCCATCCAGACCACTGTTCTGGCGGTGGTCCACGATGGTCCGTCACCGTTGACCGTCGTTGGCACCCGTTAACCGGTGGTCTGGCGGTGGCTCTAGTGACGGTGCCAAAATAGTTATCATGCCACGTGGCACCACTCAAGTGGTGACACATGGCCATCTAATGATTGGAATACGAGGTACTGTAGCTGCAGGTATGAGGTACTATTCATACGAGGTTCGGTGTCAGGTGGCAGGTTCGTCAGGAGGTCAATATGAGGTTCGGTAATCGAGTATTCTAGAAGGACGTGTGGAGTTCTGTCATTGGTTAAAAAGGGAATATATGAGCTGTTAATGATTAGGTACTAGGTTGTGTTTCCGAGCCAATGATTAGCTTAATTCTTAAGCAATTATGAAGAGTAAAAGGATAAAAATACCCCTAGATCTGGAGCTCTTATTGGCTGATCGCCTGAAAAGACCAAAATGCCCTTCCTCACGCTTTAGGCTATATATATGGATCGCAGCTTTCATTTAAGGGTGTTAGTTTTAGTGTAGATTTAGAGTAGAGTAGTGTTAGATTTAGTGTAGTTTTAGGATAGAATTAGTTTTCTCTCAAAATAGTAGTAATAGCTTATTTTAATGTTTAACTTATTTTAAGAAATATTGTAAAAGCTTTTATAGCATATTTAGTTTATTGTAATCAACTCTTTTAGCTTATTAATGAAGATGAAGATTATTGAAGATGTTACTTGAGCTTATTCTTTTTCTAATCCTCTATTTTCTTTTCTTTCCTTTTAAGCTTACTTTGAGCTTATTGCTTAATAGCTTATTATCTCTTAATCAAATAAGCTCCTATAGCTTATTCCATTTGATTTTAAGCTTATATATTCGAAAATAAGCCTAGCTTATTTTCAATTTCTTTTTCTCCCTTAGTTATCGAATTAAGCTATTTAATAGCTTATTTCTAGCTTATTTGTCCTTTTTAGCTTATTTGTCCTTTTTTATCTTATTTTTCTAAAACCTTTTAATTTAGTTTTTTTGTTTTATTGAAATAGCTTAATCATTTAGATCTACCAGCTTTAGCTTTTCTATTTCAAAATACTTAATATTTTGAAATTAAAGTTTTTAGCTTGTAGCTTATTCATATTGTTTAACCATTATTTGAATTGTGATTTGATGGATTTGATTCTACTCATGAGGAGTGGAGCTTAAGGGTCTTCTAAGCTTATTTCTTAGATAAAGTTTTAAGCTTTTTAAGTATTTATCTAGCTAATTAGTGAATAAAGTTCATACCTTTACTAGCTAATTAGTTATTTAGATATTAATCAAGTTTTAAGCTTTAGATTTTAAATAAGTTTATTAGATCGGGTAGTTTTTTTATCCGATTCGGTTCATCATTCGGTTCTATCATCTTTTTCTTTTCAATTCTAGTAGTTTAGATTTATTTAGCTTAAAATGATTATGTTTGCTTATTTGTTGATTAGTATGCTTAGTGAGTAGATTTTATATATGCTTGTTAAGTGATAAATTGTTTAGTGAATTAAGTGTGATTATAAAAGGGAAATATTGATTAGTGATTTTCGGATTACTTAGATTAGTGTTTTGGTTATTCGAGCGGGAAAAAATTGTAAGAATAATTAGGTATTAATTTAGTAATCGATATCTTGATAAAAATTGTTTTCAATAAAAACCAACGTTGTCAGAAGATAATTTATTTGAAAGGTATTGATTCATCAATAAGGACTCAATTATATAAATTAAATCACACTTAAGAATCTAAACAGTTCACTTAGCAAGCATATATATATATATATATACATATATATATATATATATATATATATATATATATATATATATATATATATATATATATATCTTTGTTTAATTGCTTTGCTTATTTGCTATTTAGTATAATCTAGCTTAGTTTTATTTTATATTTAGTTTTAAATCAAAAACAAAAATATTTGGCAATCAAGCATCAAACAAAACGCTTTCGTGAATTTCAAATTCATCTCTCATTGGGACACGACATCCGGAAAATAAACTATTACTTTTCCTAAAGTAATTTTTATCCGACGTGACTACATATATTATATTACTCGACTAGTCGTTTATGACGAAGCATTTAACCATTCTAGTATATTTCTTCTTTAACAAAGATCTCGAATACTTAACAATCGGGAATGTGGAAAATAAATATGCTACTTCATTGAAAAACTGAAAGATGCAAGGTATGATCTGGAAGGCATTGAAGAAATGATTTCACATCTATGGAGTTCAACCAAGGTAGCGTATGAGAAAAATGTTGCTTTTGGAATAAGTCACTCGGAAACCAAACAAAAACTATTCTACAGAGCAAGACAAGCAGTTCAATCCATTCACAAAGTACACTCTCAGATGAAGATTCTCAGTATTGTCAAAATTTCAGTTGATAAACAGTTCGGGTATGGTTATTTAAAGGAGATTGTTGTCAGACGTACCACTCAGAAGGAGTACACATTCAAAGAAGCAGACTTTCCAAGACTTCATTTGAATGATATCGAAGATATGTACCTCATGTATGCTTAAAACAAGCTCCACCACCTCACAGGCGATGAACAGACTGATATAGTAACTGCTCTTTGGTTTTTCATTCAAAGAATCATGATTTAAAAGAGGGTTAAGGATGTTCAACTTGGGGTGGAAAGCTAACAGACAAAGCTTAACATCACAACACCACAGGTTAGATGTGTTGGTCTTGATACTAAGGAGCCATATACCATATTCTACGAACCCAGAGGTGTAGTTTATCTGAACAAGGACAACAAGAAGTATCTGATAAGAGCTGACGAAGTGTACAGGTTTGGAGATGGAACACTCAAGAAGGCTCATGACAGACTGGATTATATGTTACACAACTTTGAGTTGGGGTACACTGAGGGTATGCCAAAGAGAGCTTGGGCTGGAAAAAATTAGAAGCAGACAGCTTCCATGCTGGAGAAGATAGAAAAGACGTTGCTGACAAGATAGGTTATGAGGAGTTTAGAGTGTTTTGTGGGTGGTAGAAAGATCGAGATGGACTACAGACTGCTTACGCGGATAGAATGACTTTAATTCAGGCCCAGTCTCGAACATTATCTTGTGAATATGTAAATATGTAGTGTAGAATAATAAGTATATATGTGTGTTTGAGTATAATTTTTCAAAAACTTTTCAATACATTCAAAATCTTTCAACATATGTACTTAATACTACATCCTACCCTCATGAATTAAGGGGGAGCAATAATTATTCCTGAGAAACATGTTGAATATGATAACATTTTTCTCCCCTAAAACGCTAATATTTTTAATCAATTGATATCCAAAATATCAAAAGATTTGACATTTTTGATAAGGGGAGAAAATGTAATTAAAATATAAGATTAATAAATGTGATCTTAGTGACTCGAGTGTGGCTTCTTCCCTACATGTGCAATAAAAAAAACTTTTGAATACCGATGCACATGTGTAGGGGGAGCAAGTTTAAAAAATGAAACTTTCAAGGTACAAATGCTTTTGACTTATATCACAAGTACCTTGATTGATTTTTAAATGGTTTTATGGTTAAGATGAAAATACCAAAATGACCGACCAAGTTACATTTATGAAGGAGTTATAAGGCGGTTAGGGTTAGGTATTTGTTCCATGATCCAGCCAAAACCAGAGGGATATACCCAGGGACACTCCAATAGATAGAGTAGAAGTCCTTAGGTATGATATACAAAAGGAGTAAAAGTGAGATTGGGAAAAATGTTATCCAAGGCATGAGTTATCACTGGAACAAACCCAACATGGTAATAATGAGGACACGTCGGTTTAACATTAAAAGGGTTGAAGAATTAAAAATAAATGTAAGGATAAAGGGTGTAAAGAAAGAAGCCCTCCATACATTTTAGGCAGAAACCGGATCAATACATATGCTATCAGAATCACACAGTTGATTGCTGGTATTGAAGATAGTCATCATGGACCCAGTGACGCAATGCACAACCCTCCCAAGCTACTCAGGCTTCTCTCAAAAGAAGTCTGTTTCATTTCTCACGAAGATTAAACACATTTCTATCGACTTTCTCACTCTGAGTTAGTTGGTATTGAAAAGGTGGCAGTCTGCTTCAGCCTCCGATCACTAAAACCAAAATGCACTTATCGAGTCTAAAGCCAAAGAAATTAAGCTATAAATCTCATTAGGGCATAAATTCTAAATTACACTCGTTGTTCATACAATATGAACACAAGTGATATATAAAGAGTCTTACACATCATCCAAGTGATCTTGCCAGAACATTCAGAGTGGTGCTCCTTAGCATTTCACAATGACGAATGGAAATCCTTCCAGTGTCAACATCAAACAACACTACGGTAGGTGACTTGTACGATCCTATATGGATCAAACTTGCATCAACTGGATATCAATTTGGTCTAGTTTATGAATTGACGACTCACTCGGTAAGATGGTAACTAACTGATTCCCTCTTATCGTGTTATCTGCTTAGAGACAGCTAGTACAGCTGGAAACCCTGTCAAGGAGATTCTTTGAATCTACCTGATCACAGGTATAATATTTATACTGTTAAATGGGAAACCAGAGGTTATCGCAATCGAACTTCGACGAATGACTAAGCCATATTCGTCCATATAAATTATTTATTACTAACCCATTAATTGCAGATTTATATGAAGGTGGCAGTTCCCCGTTCTAGCTGAGTCGGATTCATAACCACATGCTCATACTGGATCAATAGATATAAAGACATGATGAAAGCTTAAGTACATGTTACCAAAAGTCTTCTGCTACTCTGATAATCAACGTCTTCCTTGAATTCATAAAGTGTTCAAGATAAAGCACATCAGGGGAGATTGTTAAAAAGCTTTCGAGATGAAGAAAAGTATGAGCATGTTGGTCCCAAAGACACAAGACCACATGAAGGCATGATCAAGTGATGATAAAAGATGAAAGATCTCAAGATGTAAAAGATAAAGTTCACAAGTCTATAAAGCATGAAGAAACAAGTTCCAATATCACTACATCAAAACACAAGATAATAGATAAAGAATCAAGACTACGAGCAAGACAGAAGAACATTCGTAGAATGCTAAGCTTAAGTCTTTTGTAAATTGGAGTAACATCCCTTAGGGGAGATTGTTAGGAATATAGAAAAGACTCGGTCACTACCAAAATAGTAGTTCTTGGCTAGTAGTTAAATATATGTATTAACTAAGTAAAGCTAACCGGGCTGACCCCATGGATAAACCATGGATCCACACGCCCCAACCATGTTGTAAGACTATAAATACCCTCTCCACACATGGAGAGGGTGTTAGTTTCTACTTTATTTCACATAGTTCTTTCCTTTTTCTCTCTAGAAGCTAACCATCTCTTTCTCTCTCTAAATTCTCTTTCTTTACTTATATATTTGTGTAATTTAATATCCTTACACCTTTGAATGTGAAAATTGCTACTGTGGTTTGATATTGAATTTGCATTTTGTTTCCAAAAGTTATCTAATGAATTTGAGTTATCTTTACCGTCACAGGGATGGTTGATGCAAACTTTATAGTCACATGGACCAATTATGTAATTTACATTAAATGATAAAATGGTCAAAGATACTTAAAAAAGGCCAAAAAACCGCTTTAATGTTCACATAAGTAATTTTTTATTTGATGTTTAAAAAAGTAAATATGAACAAGTATAATTTTTTTTAAATGATTAGCCCATATATTAACTATAAGAGTATACAACATACATTTAAAAATTACAACCAAACAACCAACTAAGCTATTGGGATTTATTATTTAGTAACAATTATTATACGATACTTCAACAACGGATATTTCCAAAGGGACCCGTTTGATGTATATAAGTTAACACATAATACACGTAATTTACTAACCTCTTAGTTTCATCACTTGAATTACTAAAAAAAGTGATATTGGTCTTGATCTTGAACTTTTTCTTACACGAAAATCTTATAGCAACTAAACGAAGTTGCCTCTAAGAAATGCTCACAATACACGTCCTTGTAGAACACCCAAATGCTAGTTCTAACACTTCATGAATCAAGCAAGCAAAACGCATGATTTAGTGCTTATGAAATTGGTTCTCAAAATCCAAAGGGAATAGGGATCCGATTTGGTTTAAGGGTATGGAGAGGAGAAGAGTTTGGTTTACTAGTTAATTAGGCTATCAAAATATCACAAATAATGAATTAGGAAATTTATTATATAGGATTAGATTAGGGGTGTTGATCGGTTCGGTTATCGGGTTATTTGGTTTGTTCGGTTCGGTTAGTTCGGTTAAATTTTTTTTTAGGTCAACTCGAAAACCGAACCGAACCGAAAACCAAATTTGAATTCGGTTCGGTTTTCGGGTTGACCCGAATAACCCGAATTATTTAAAAAAAATACATAGATATTTAGAAAAAAAATCATTTCAAGCATAAAAAGTGTATTTTTATATTAGGATAAAATTTTATTGATCTTTTTATATATATAGATATATAAAAAAATATATTTATATAAATTCGGTTTTCGGTTCAGACTTCCAAATCCATATCCAACCCAAGAACCGAATTTGTAGTTCGGTTCGGTTTTGGCAAATTCGGTTCAGTTATTAGTTCGGTTCGATTCGGTTTCGGTTCTCATTTTATTCGGGCTTTTCGGTTTTTTTGCTCACCCTTAGATTAGATAAGTTAGAGACCAAGCTAAACACAAAACCATTCCTCTATATTTTTGGCCGATCATGGGCTCCCCTTGGGGTCCATGAATCATTTGGGCTTGTACATAAATAAGGAGTCCATTACTTGTTATTTATTTAAGCCCATTAGTTATTTAAGAGTTTAACGGTTAAATTAACGACCATTAAGTTATTTCGTGAATTATTTAGATTTATATAATTAATATAATACAATATATATTATCTACATTATAAGAGTATTCTCTCGGTGTATACATGTGTGCCCCCATAGGCTCACGTTAAGAATCTCTGTGTAAATGGTTTATTATTATTCATCTTATTGTTTCAGATACCGTGTTAAACTTTGGTTATGGATTATAGTCATTCTAAAATGTTTAACTATTTTGTTTCTCGATATAGATATTGAACAAAATTACCAAACATAAATAAGATTCATATTGACTTACTTTGGGTGTGGCCACACATACATCTGATCAATTCATCGAGGGGCCCAGTAGTATCTAACTCTAGTAAACACTTGGAGGAACAAATCCCATTTTGACTGCACGTGTCATTCATGTGCTTCACAAGTTTACGTCACTTCTGAAAATAGCCTTTATAACTACCTTATTCAGGACAACGTTTAACTATATCAAGAAAGTGAGATCCACACATGCAAGATGTTACCTATAAAATTCACTAGCATAACCAAGATCCTTAAGTCGGGGAGGCCAAAATAAGTATGAATCCATAAGAGAAAGTAAAGAGAGAAAGAAAGGAATGAGCCTTTACGCTTCTAAACTATCCTAACTTTTCACTTCTAATCCTAGTGTATTAGGCTATTATTAACTAATGTAATTTCGTAAATGTCGCTCACATTTTAAGGCTAACAATCTTCCACGAATGTGGAGACATATGGAATTACTTATAATGTTCCTAACAATTACACATACAACAAACTAAAGTCTTTGAAGGCGCTTTCATTGTTAAGGATGTCTTTCTTGTCCTTTGTCTTCATACATGTACCCCAACTTGAATCCTCTTTGTCTTTTCTTGTTGTTGGAACACTGTAATAAATATGAACTAGATTAAATTCTCCTAATTCATACAACTTGTCTTGAAAAGCTTTCTTCATAGACTTTTTTGATGAAGATTCTGAATTAGCTTCCTTCCCAAACCAATAACCATATCTTGAATAGTTTTGATGTAGCTTGAACGATCTTCTAACTCTTAGGTTTAAGTGCATAGCGAAAATTATTAAAAACTCTACATCAAACATAATTGCTTCTTGTCATTCGGTCTTGGTGATTATCTATTTGGTAGGACGCAGCGAGCGCTCGTCGATTGCTATCGACAACATCAAAATCGGCTCTTACGTATAGCATAAATACTTTTTACCCAAACCAATCCAATGAAGTGGAAACCATAACACCCACACAACTTACGAGGAGACCAATATCTTCATTAACCCAGAGAAACCAATCTCATAACGAAACTTTCCATCAGATGGTTATGAGATCGATGGACAAGTCAAGCTCATTACCTGCAAACGTGAGGAATCTCTAGTGTCATCGACGGCTGATAAGCATCAGGATGTCATTGTATCTATCACTCTACTACTAACGAGCGGTCGCTTGACGCAGTTTGATACAACGTTGAGAAACTTTGAAAATTTTACAAAGACTATAAGTACCATTTTCGTTCTATAGCCCAAAATATATCCCATGATAATCGACTGCTGATCACATCTCTACTCTTTTAATACCTCTGACTAACTTTACCAACCCCGTATTTAGTCGATTTTCTGTAGTAACTACTGATGGAGTAAACCCACTATACCAAACTTGGAACTAAAGTACAATCCCTCAAATTTGTGACATAATCTTGCACTGTAGTGATTGAAGAACACTATCCACATCTGCATCAACGTGTGACACAGATCACTATAACGTAACTCCTTCAAGTGATAGTTATACAATGTGAGCACTACTATGTAACTCCTTACATCAGGTATAACTAGATAGTTCATGTCTTATTCTGAATCCTTCATGCTCAAGCAAGTCCTTAATCGATAGAGGGGTTTGAAGAAAAGAATTAGAAAGTAGAAGGAAGGCTCGATGATGAAATAAATACAATCTTTCATGAAATCCCACTTCAATCTCAAATAAGTGATAACAAATCAACCCCATAGTCACTTTGTCATTCAAGTTCTCAAATATTAGCCGATTGTCATTTAAGTGAATATTATGAAGGATCTTTTTACGTGTGATGTATTGTGTTTGCTTTGTTGTTGGTTTTGGTTTAAGGTTTGATTGCTCGTTAACTAAGGACAAACGGTGAAAGTAAATTGTCGTTAAGGGATAAATGTTGTCTAATTAACGACTATTTGTGTTCTTTGTAATGGAGGACTAACGGTGTAAGATAGTTTGCAGTTAAGGGTTGTACGATGTTAAAAAAATGTCTTTAGTAGGAAAAACTTGGGTTGTTGATGTGAAAGTATCATGCTTAAACCAATTGTGCTAACCATGCTATTGATGTATTTATTGCAAGATATGATATTTAACATTATGTAACTCGTATAAATTGGTATCAAACTTGCATGAAATAAGATGTAACTCGCATGTACACGTTACAACACTCGAATGTTAACTCGCATGAGATGTTAATCCTGTAACACAACTCGCATGTCATAAACCAAGTGTACCTCGCATATCCTAAGTCACATCCCTTGAAACCTGTGCACTCGCATACTAATCTTTGATCTTTACTCGCATAACATTACATGTATATAACTCACATGTTAACTTGTTATTCAAGTTGTGTGTATCCTGCAAGTCCCAAACTCGCATAACACTTTGAGCTCAAACTCGCATACTTTTTCCAATTAGTAGACTTGCATGATTTTCAAAATGTTTGCTCACATGTATGTCTTAAAAACATAACTCGCATGTTTTTTGAAACAGTTAACTCGCATCTTTTGAATATCCTGTTAAGTCGCATGTTTTCTAATAACATAACTCGCATCTTTTTCAAACTTAACTCGCATGAATTGCAAAACACAACACGCATGATAAGTCACATAAAACCTGTTGCTAAACACGCATGTTAACTCACATGTTTTCTCGCATGATTTTTTTTATCTTCTAAACACGCATAACCTATGAATAATACTCGCACAACTTTAGCTCATATGAACAAACTCGTAAGTTTTCCTAGAAAATAGCTACCATATTCATCATGGTGTCCTTTGAGTTTTTCTAAACTTGCATACCTTTTCTAACCAAAAATACAATCCAAATCACAACCAACAACTATACACATTTTTGAATCATAAAAACGCAAACTTTATGTTATAATGTCGTGTAAAAACCAAGATTTGTGCTTTATATGTCGTGACATGAATAACGTGATGTAGGAACAAAAATAATCCAAAATTAGCCACAAAATAAGCAAAACACCAATACAAACACCCCTGGTTGTTACCTAAAAAATTTACTAGCATAACCAAGATCCGTAGGTCGGGAAGGCTAAAATTAGTATGAAGCCATGAGAGAGAGTAGAGAGAGAAAGAAAGGAAAGATTGTGTATTAGATTAGGAAGAAAGAATAATACAATAATGAACCTCACCCCTCCTTTAAAGTAAGGAGGGGGTATATATAGCCTTTACGCTTCTAAACTATCCTAACTTGTCACTTCTAGTCTTTGCGTATTAGGCTATTATTAACTAATATTATTCCGTAAATGTCACTGACATTTTGAGGTTAACACAAGACCTACTTGCATCTCAAGTATGAGGACGAGTAATATAACCACTTGTGAGATTTCACTTAATGACGTCGATCCATAAAGTGAATACTCGTAGGTTGGGGTAGTCCAATATCCATAGCACGTGGATAACATGTGAGTTTGGCATAAACATCCCTTAATATTCATTAACAATGAATAACACCAACAACTCACATGTGTCTTAATTCAACAATACTCCAATATCGTTGATTGACAATAGACAAATTTATAATAAATAAATTCATTCATGGATTAAACATGCAAATATATAACACAATAGTATAAATTAAAACGATCATACCATGTATATCAATTCATTATATAATACCGGATCTGAGTGTAACCACCTTCCGTTACATGTATAAGATGATAACGTCATGTCAAGGTAATTATTGTTACACCCCGAAACCCGATAAGGTACTTTTATATAATAAAAAGTACTATATTTTAAGTTTATCATTTCATAAATATTAGTATAATATTGTGTTGGTTTGTCATTAATAATAAAAGAAGTTAAGTTATAAGTTTTTGTGGTAAAGTGTTAAACTGTATGAAGTATTGTGGTCAAATTATGAAAAATAGGACTCTAAGGGCCATATTTGCCACAAACTAAAACTTATCCCAGGATTTGGAAAAGTTCCCACCTCTAAATATAGCTAAGGGAAAAATGACTAATATAGTTCTTTAATTTGGCATTTTTCCTATACTCTACAATTTTTCATAATAAGTACGTAGTATTTAGGCTACTTTTATCAGTCACCGCAAAAAACACTTATTCACCGAACACATCAACGCCACATTACCTTCACTCCCTCTCGCAATTCACTATTATCAGTCACCAGATCCCTCACCGGACAAATTAATTTTTTATTAAAAACTAAAACTTTTATTATTCAAAAATTAAAAACATTACATTAACAATAAAAAAATATTACATTAAAAATAAAAAAACATTATAAAATAAATATTGCGAGAAACGTGTTCGATTAAATCGGCTTTGAACATTTGATGCGCTTGTGACTATTTGATGTACCTGAATTATCTATGTCTTTGTTCATCGGATCGTATGAGGTCATCCGGTTGATGTTCTTCCTCCGGATACCATTTGGGACATATCGCCTTCTCACGGTCTTTTATAATCATATTATGTAATATGATGTATGTATACGTAATATTCGCTAATTTCTCTTTGATATACGCCCGTGCAGGAGTGGCTAATATAGCTCATTGCTTCTTTACAACACCAAATGCTCGTTCAACATCTTTCCTTGCCCCTTCATGCGTTGCCTTATACCGTGATCGCTTATGGTCATCATCGGGCAAATATGTAACCGACTTAACAAATGGCACCCATTCCGGGTACATCCCGTCACAAAGATAATATCCCCATGTGTAAGTTACATCGTTGGCCACAAACGTAATATCTGGTGCTTTTCCTAGTTTGAGATCGCTGAGTAAAGGGGATCGATGAATAACGTTGATGTCGTTGTTCGACCCAACAACACCAAAAAAGCGTGCTATATCCATAAGTCTTCTGATGCAATAGCCTCCAGCAAAATTAATGGATCCAGACCATGATCACATCTACAATATAGCGCTTTGTGTGCGACTTGACAACCAAACCACTCCCAATCTGTACAATCAAGACTTCCTAACATTCTCGGCAACCCGTGTTTTTCTTTATGATGCACGTATAGTTTTTCAACATCAGAGATAGTTGGTTTTCGCAAAAATTCAGTTCCAAAAATCTCCATAATATACCTACAAAAATGTTCAAGAGATAGCCGAGAAGTAGCGTAGCCCATCTGCAAATATTCATCAAGGGCGTCAGGAACGGAGTCGTATGTCAATTGACGAATCGTTGAGGTGCACTTCAAAAACGGGGAAATTCCTAGTCTTCCGGTACAATCTTATTTATCAAGAAAGTATGTACAATGAATAGTTACTTCTTCAGCTATACTTGTGAAAAGCTTTCGATTCATTCAAAAGCTCTCCTCGAATCGTGGTGCCGGAAACATCAGATTATCACTATAATAGGCTGCAACTATACGTTTATGAGCACCATCATGATCACGATTTATGTTGGTTCTCTTTTGGCATTTTGGTTGTGGTAAACAAACAAAAAACGACAATGCTCTGCTAAAAAAATTCAAGTCATGTCGGATTTTTTCTTCTCTTTCCACATGTAAATCTTCAACGTCTAGGAGAATTATTGGTTCGTAATTCGTATCCATAATATGTTTTGTTTGAGTTGTGTAAGATTAAGTTTGAAGTTGTGTAAAGAATGAGGAGTAGAGAGTATATTATTTAAAGTTGTGCTTAAAATTTATGAAGTTTAAAGGGTATTTATAGGTAAATAAAATGATAGTGAGAAAATGTTTTTTTTATATATAAGTGCCGCTACAACTCAGGGGCCCCTAAAAAAAACACAACGCCCTAAAAACCATTCACTCGCCATCGGGAGGATTTTCTTGCATTTTGGCGCATGAGGATTTCGGCTTACATTGGGGGTCACACGTGAGGAACCTCTCACGAGGGTGTTTGTGAGGCTCTCACGCTCCCAGTAAATGTAGCCTTAGGATGAAACTAGTAAAAAGATGATTTACCACATCCATGTAGGCATCTACGTCAGAAAAAATAAGGCCACGTCAAGAATTTTTTTTTTCTCTAAAAATTCATGCTATTCAATAAATTTGTGTCGTGCACAATAGGGAAATTGGGTTTGCAAGAACACACCATAAAAATTACCAAAAAAACCATGAATTATGATCCTATACTATAGCAACCTATTGAAAAAGAACGAAAACAAATTGCAGCAATAAAATGAGAACAACATCATAACAAGCAATTTGAAAGCAGTTTTAGTTCAACACATATTAACACTCCATACATGAACCAATAAAATAATGGCCAACATGGCAAAATCTATTAACCCAACACATGAACCAATACAACACTATCAAAGCAAAATTCTAACACAAAATTACCAAGAATCCTGTTCAAATTTGGTACAACAAATTATATCAACCGTACATTTAGCAGGCACATGGGCCAAGGTGCTTTTGGGCCTTGTTTTTGGGCCTGACCTTGGGCTTGTATGTGTGGACTGACCCGGTTACTACACTTTTTTGAACCTCACCCACTAACGCAATCCGATCCGGAATACCAAACATGTATTTTATCTCCACGGACTTTAAAAAAATATCACAACAAAAACAATATTGACAACTAACAAACGGCCCGCCGCAAAGCACATATTTCAAAACTCGTTTGGTACAATTAACAAAAACGACCCGCATAGTTACACCATATGTGCAAAACGTAACAAAAGAAAACGCAACAAAAGATCCCAAATGTACCATATGGACATGGTTATAAGTTATCCAAACATCGTCTACCACAAATCATCAAATAATTCTATCACCATGAACTATCCTTCTCTTTATTTACAGCATTTGCTTCTAATGTTTCTAAGTAACTTGTATAGCTACATTAACCGCATCGACTGGACCATTTGTTGGCTGTGATTCAAATGGCATATCTCGAAACATATCGGGAAAATCAAGCAAAGCATCATATTCATAAACACGTGGTTGTGGCATAATGATCAGGGCCGTCTCTTAATTTCTGAAAATTTTGAAGGCCCTCGGCGGAGTTACGTAATGAGGCATTCCGAAAAAAATGTTATATATAAAGTGTCACACTTAATAAGATATAATGCAAATTAGTTATGTAAACGTTTAACATATTACTCAACTAAGATATTTTCTCATCTAAACATTGTTTTCTTCAAAAAGAAACGTGTACACATGCATATAGATGTTAACGGGTCAAATTTTGGAATCCTAAAAAATTTTGATGCCCTGTGTGGTCGCCCATCCCGTACACCTTCAAAAACAGTCTTGATAATGATTGTAGTAGTTTCGATTTTATATTTTCATTTGATTTAATGTTTTAAATATATTCCAGCATGGCAAAAAAAACCTCCACGTCATACTAGGATGCCTAAAACAAATGGTCACTCATATTAGAGTAGGGGTCACCAAAACGGACCATGGATTGGACCGAACCTATTTCGGTCCGGTCCTCGTCCGTTATTTTCCTTATTTTCAGTCCACGGTCCGGTTCGGTCTTACGAAAAAATCATATAAAATCAACCGTAAGTCCGTAGAAGTCGTGCCACCCGCCATTTCAAAGATAATTGAGTCTACTTTCTTTTAAAGGCAATTCCAAGACTTCATTATTAACTTAAATAAGTCACAAATGAAAAATACTACATAGTGGTCAAAATTTTGAGTTTCGGTTTAACGTAAAACTTGTATTTTACATGTTCCTTTGAGTCGGGAATTTCTAGTTGATGTATCTTTGAAAAATAGTGTATTTTTCATTTCAAAATATTGATCTTAATTGATTCTTGAAATGGGGTGGAATTTTTTTAATTTTCAAATCAAATCAAGCTAAGTATACATCGTTATATCTAATACACAAAACAACGACGAATATCGTTATGTGTATGCTAGATGATTATGTGTGTTTACTTTTGTTCCAACTTGGTTAATAGATATTAATAAGTAATCAATACTATTTATAATTGAGCTAATTATATATCTAAACACATGTGCCATGTATGCTATTTGTATGTTACTAGTTTTCCGGATTATGCCTAATAGGAATTACGCTAGATTTCTTGCGTTAAGTTGTAAAATTGTTTGTGCATTGCATATAGGCATAGATCACAATATTTACAAGTGTTACATAAACATCTTGTAGATCATTCTAAGTGTAGTAACCCATTTAGGAACGAGAATTCAATAGTTTGTCAAGTGTGTGGAAAAATAATGTCCTAAGATCATATGTTAAAACCCGTCACTAAAACATTTCCAACACATTAACTCTCTTCCAACAAAATGTCTAAATCTTTTCATCATCTTGTGTTGTTTGACCTTGGGTTGGTTATACAAAATAAAAGATTGTATTAATACACTGGTAATTAAGTAAAAAAATGTATTTTAAAGTTTGCTTGTGCTTGCATTGTTCTAATACACACACATACTTATATTCTTTTTATAAACCTATAATATTTTACAAAAGATGTGTGTTGTATAAAAATGGTTAGGAAAATCATTTATATACTCATAAAATGTCAAAAACTATGCATACTATACATATCAACAAATAGTTTTTCGCACAAGCAAAATATATGACAATCTTGAAGTAAGAAATTAACTTGTCATTATTCATCAACCTCACCTTACAACTAGTCTTAGGATTAATGGAACACACTATAAAAATCTTTATATGTGTTTTTTAAAAAGAGTGTTCGTGAGGCTCAAGAAAGATTTCGAATATATATCGATTCATTATTCAAATTATGATTGATATTATTATCGAATCTAATTGATAAGTTTTTGAGTATGGACAAGAAAAATCAGATTCTTATTTGTCTAGCTTTAAGATTATATCCAAATATAACAAGAGATATTATCTTAAACCAACATACTCAATCACACTCGATTGATATGAAAATAACGACATCCTTTTCCAAGACGACAAGAATATGCATCAGATCATAACTCACACTTGTGTAAATAATGTCATATTGAGTCTACTTGTCCAATTGTTGTGTTCTAAATATTTGGAAAATATATGCATAAAATACATAATGAAGTAGGATTGACGGCTTGAATATTTCATCCGAAATATTCAAGTAATTTACCTTACAATGCAATTGGTAAAGTCATCGTCTCCGAAAAGCCAAACATGAGCAAATGCACAACATATGTAACTTTGCTCAAACAATTTAAAAGCATAACTCAAAACTCAAATTATCTTCTCATCAAAATTTTCTCTTACTTTACCAAATAAGCATAATATTTCTTCTTCACCAAATGAGAACCCTTTAACCATCTAAGGTTAGGACTGGGAAGAATTGAACATATTCCACAAACCATCATCGTGCTCTCTCAATAAGTGATTGTAAGAGGATTTCGAATATGAAGATGATTATTATTCAAACAATAATCAATCTCATCATTCAATTTGATTACAAATTTGGACTATGAACATGAAATCGAGATTAGGATTTATCTAGATCACGAAAATATCAATCAAATGACTATAGACATTTTTCCGAGTCTACATGTTTAACCATCCTCGGTTATTACATGAAATCATGAAGTCGATTGTAAGAGAACAAGATTAGTCATTAAATTGCAACTCACACTTGCAATGAAGATGTCTCATTGAGTCTAAAGTGTTCAAATGTTTGTGTTATTAGCTATGGTCAAATTATACATGCTAAAATTAACACACTCTAAGTAGGATTGACGACTTATAAATTTTCATCGGGAAACTTATAAGTACTCCAACTTGATGAGCAAGGCTTGGATGTCATTTCTGAAAATTCAAATTGAAAACTCTTATAACTTATATAAGCTTCTCCTGATAACCTAATGTCAACACCATCTCCTAAATAATAAGAAAATAATCCTTGTCCATATTTAGCACCTCCACGGATCGATGGATCCTTCGTCTTAGAATTATCTTTAGTTTGGGTAAATCCGCCCTATGGCATTAGATTTAAAACATCTTCCTCTTGTGAATCACTTGCTTAAAAGTCCAACATACATATAACTAACCTTTAGTAAATCATCATTATTTATACAAAGAAACATTCATAAGATCTATTAAGGTAAATAACCTTAATTGGAATTCTTTCATAAAAGACATGCAATGGTGTATTCTTTGAACACTCTTATTATAAAGCATTATAGATTGTCACTCTTAAGAATACTCCTAGGTCCTAGATGACCCATTCTCTCTTATACCTATAACAACTTGCTTGCTCTCTCATTTAACCATAGAATTCCACACATCTTGAATAAGATTACGCGAGCCGAAATTAAAGCAAGTTAGTTGAGTCATGTTAGGCCCTCTATGAAAAGATAATACAAATTTTATCTTTGCTACACTTCATTAGGCAAAAATAGGAATTCTATTTTGTCCAACATAAGAATGATTACCAGAGAATCTATAGTACTAGAAATTTAATTTGACCTAACGGTTGAATTGCTTCCAAAAGTAAAGTTGGGTTCGCAGTATAATCCGTAAAAATGGTCGTGTTTAGCCTGAATTGAGCACCACTAGTGATAGTATCATATTCATTCTCTAATTTGATTAAATGGTTCTTCCTAAATATTCCTAATGATAGTCTACATCGATAGATATTATATCTCATTAGGAATGCATACTAAGCCAGTAGAAATTAGGCTTCTATTTAGTCAATCTAGACACAATGCACCTCACATATGTGCTTTAACGTTTCAAGATGATAACTTGCTCCCATGTAATGCAATTATATGTCTTCATGATTATATTGATGCTCAATGTTTATTTGCTTAGCTATTAAATGCATGTCTATTGCAAAGGCATTTGTCTTTTTCTAGCAATTTAGATAAAATATCTCTTAGTTTATCTAAATAACACATGCTCCTAAATGCTAAATGCTAACTTGTTTTGCATTACAGTTGCATTTAAAACTATCATGTTTTGTTTGCATCATTTTACATGACTTACATGTTAATTGTGCACCTACACTATGTTAGCTTAATGTATGACAATTAACGTTTAAATGTCATATAGTCTTACACACTAATCTCATTGATTATTATGCCGATAAACTTGCATGCTTGTATCTATATGTCTTATGCATCTAGGTATATATATTTTCTCACACCTGAATATTTTTCTTTGCGTCCGTGTCACAAATCTAAAAAGTCAAAAGAGTCATAAAATGGTTTTATATCTCCTAGAGTCTTCACTAACACATTTTCTTAATCATCATCTTGCGTTCTTCCAAATGATCCACTCTTTTGTCAGTGGAAGGTTAGATACAAATCTAATCCACCTCCTAGCAGGTTTGACAACTTAAATATTTCATCCGAAATATTCAAGTATCTTTAACTTGCGATCGCAAATGTTAAAGGTCATATCCGAAAATCCATATTCAAGCCTTTTAACTACTTAAGTTAAAACGCTCTCCTTTTCTCTTCGACGAAAACATTCTTTCTCTTCGACGAAAACACTCTTTCTCTTCGACGAAAACATCCTTTCTCTTTGATGAAAACATCCTTTCTCTTCGACAAAAACATCCTTTCTCTTTGACGAAACATTCTTTCTCTTCTATGAAAACATTCTTTATCTTTCGATCACACCTCTTCCTTCTCACTCAACCACGCCTGTATAACCATAGAGACGGCTAATCTCTTTCCTCCATTATTTTCGCTACCACCTTTAAGACAACTGTATACCTCGTCGTGCGATTGTTCTATGAACATTCGCAACGCTCAAGAAGAGCTACATAACTTTGTGAGTATAGTTTATCATACGCTAACCACCATCCGTCTTGACATTGTCAAGCTCGTCATTTCTATCTATGTTCATTTTCCTTTTTATTTATTTCTTTCTTTAATGGGCGAAAAACACCAATGATACGTCACCACTTCCTTCGGGATAATGTCCAAAAGGAAACATCTCCATCGAAAAGGTTGCGTCTGAAGATAACATCGCCGACATTCTCTCTTTACCCCTTAAGCGCGAATCGTTAAATTATCTTCGTCAAGGTTTAGGAATGATGGAACACATTCCATAAATTGTTCTATTATTTTCTTCTAATTTCGATTCTGGTTCGTGTTCCATTCCGTGTCGTGACAACTTATTTACTTCGTCCGAAGTATTTTAAGCATTTTTAATTGGCGAAATGCAAATTAAAATGTTGCTCATCTCACAAAATTTGTCAAGTCCTTAACTCCTCTCCTGTTGGCAGTCCTGCGGGCCCTAGACCTATTCTGGCGGCCCCCAGATATATCTGGGACCACCGGCAGCAGCTTGTAACACCATTCATTTTTTATTCCATAACCTAACACTTCCTCTCTTCTGCTACGAGTTGACGTCTACTCTACACCCAAACCTATACCTAATATCTCTCTATAGATCAATGAGTCATCCTCACATCCCAACACTCATAAGCATCGTTGCTTATGTTTTCAAGAGTCAAGTAAATTTCATAATGAAACACATCTCATTATCAAACACATTCCTTATAATCGATAAACTTACAAATCATCCTTTACAATATATCCCCACACATACAAACCTTGATCCTCACATCTGGCATACATCTTATCTCAATTCATAGACGATTCTTCTCACTCCTAAACATTTCTTCTCTCTTCTAGTAGTCGTTTCACTTCTAATAGTCTTTCTACTTCTAAAGTTTCTTCTCACTTCTAAACGTTCCTTTTCACTTCTAATAAGTCTCCTCATCTCTAACGTTTCTTCTCACTTCTAAACGTTTCTTCTCTCTTCTAATAGTCTTGTTACTATTAGAATTCCTCCTATATCCCTTGACAACTTAATTATTTCATCCGAAATATTTAAGTAATTTGCGAAATGCAAATGTCACTCCTTCGCAAAACTTTCCACTTTCTAGAAAGTGAAGAACATAAAGAAGATATTCAATCTTCAAGTGTTATTGAGTCACCACATTGTTGAGTCTCTCATTATTCTTCCACCATGAAAGAACTACCTCATTTCACATCCCACCTTTGTTCCTCAACATTGTCAACCAACAAAACACCCAACAAACCTTTGAATTCCCTATCATCCACCTTTGTCTCGATATGATCACATGCACACCTCTTTCGACCTATAATAGTTGCAACAATCAATTAATGGATAAAAAATGATCCAAGTAAAGATAACATCGAATTCATAAACATATATATATTCATAAGTCATAGAAAAATCATCCAAATATCATATAATGTTTCACATATGAGATCAAAGTAACAATACCAATATTTGGACTACAACAACCACCAACCCAAAACTAACAATTCCATGATCAACCAACAAAAAAATGCTACTGAGATAACCCGGAATATACCAAGTAACTTCTAGAAATCTGCAACATATCACCAAATGGAGTGTTTGGTAACAAGGTTTATTGTGATGATCTTAAGAGAATTTGGTGTGAACCCTCCAAGAATCAAAGTGATAAGTGTTTGTTATGGAAATGGATGATATGTGGTCTAGATATGGTGTTAGATTTATAGAAATCCATGGTGGAGAGTGGTGGTTCGCAGTGGTAGCATGGTGGTGAGAAGGGGTGTTTGGATCATTGGATCTTAAGATCCTCACCACTCCTTCCTCCTCTCCCAATTGATTTATAGAGTGTGTGTGTGTTATATGTTATGGATGATTCGTTCTAAGCAAATATGGAGGTATTTATAGGGTAAAAATTACTTGGGGACCAAGTTGGGGTTGTATATGGACCCTTTTGGGGCCAAATTCATGATAATACTGATCAGACAGAAAGTGCGCCACACTTTGGGTAAAACTGGCATACTTCTCATTGTTTTCAGTTTGTGGCTTTTTTACAAGTTATAGATAATTGAATTCTATTCGCGTGGCCTCTTAAACCAACTAAAACGGAGTTTATATGACCGAGTTATGGCCAAAACAATGAACAGGTGTCGGGAAGCATTCAACTTGAGTTCTTTCTTCGTTTAAACTTTAATTCTTCGTGTACTCTTTCGTTTTCTTCCACAACACGTACTTAGAACCTACAATAGCAAATATATTCGATTAAGTACCAAATGTTCTTATTATTAACCAATTTATATGCATAAAAGCACAGATAACACATAAAAAAATATATATAATTTGAGCGTTATCACAACTCATCTTTCCATGATTATCCCTAAGGTCTCGCTCATCTGCGTTCAAGCACCTACCGAGTCATCCTATTCTTTCAACCATCAGCTGGCAGTGGGTTGCATCCACACGGACCTTGATAAATGGCCTGATGCAGCCACCATTTGTATACGCCTTCGTTCTTAGAATGGGTGGTAAAAATAATACACTTTGGGTGGGGCATCGGAATGTAAGGCTCATGTGTGGCTAAACCCATAAAATCCGACAAACCATAACGACCATTTATGTAATTAACTCATGAAATTATAATAAAAAGGGTATAATAGTTATTTTATAATAAAATAATATTAATCATGTGTTTTGTGTTTTAGAATATATATATACATAAAATAAGTATTTAGATATATATGACAATTTTAAAGTTTAGAAAAGATATATATGCAATTTGATGTTTGGGTTGGTTATACATATACAATTTCAGTTGCAAGGTTATATATGCAATTCACCCTAGAAAAAAAAACAAATTCATGTAATCCAACTTAGATTATAGTGATTACTAATATCTTATGTACGTCATCAAGTATTAACTTTGAAGTATTAATGAAAAGTATTAATCTAAATACTAATTAGAAAAAATTACACGTTTCGTCTCTATGGTTTATACCAAATACAAGTTTAGTCCTTATTTCATTTTAAGTACACCAATCGTCCTTAATTTTGAAAGTTGTAACCCCGACAGTCCCTATTTTAGATGGTATTCTGTATGCGTTCCAAGAGCAAACCAGTGATGATGCCGATGTGATGCTTAATGGGTTTGGTCTAGTTTTAAACTCACTTAGGCCAAGAGTAAAGCCATACCTTCCTCAAATTTGTGGTACTATAAAGTGGCGTCTAAATAACAAGAGTGCTAAAGTCAGACAACAGGTTGTGGATCTTATCTCAAGAATTCCAGTGGTTATGAAGTAATGCCAGGAAGAACAACTTATGGGTCATTTCGGGGTTGTCTTGTATGAGCATCTAGGGGAAGAGTACCCAGAAGTTTTGGGATCGATATCGGGTGCTCTAAAAGCGATTGTGAATGTTATTGGTATGACTAAGATGACTCCTCCGATAAAGGAGTTGCTCCCACGTTTGTCCGGAATTTTAAAGAATAGGCATGAAAAGGTTCAGGAGAACTGTATTGACTTGGTGGGTCGTATTGCTGACCGTGGTGCAGAGTATGTCCCTGCAAGGGAGTGGATGAGGATCTGTTTTGAGCTTCTTGAGATGCTAAAGGCCCACAAAAAAGGAATTCGTCGGGCTTCCGTGAATACATTTGGGTACATTGCAAAAGCTATTGGACCACAAGATGTACTGGCTACCTTGTTGAAGAATCTCAAGGTGCAAGAGAGACAGAGTCGTGTTTGCACAACTGTTGCTATTGCAATCGCTGCAGAAACATGCTCGCCTTTCACAGTTTTACCTGCTTTAATGAACGAGTATCGTGTACCTGAGCTAAACGTACAGAACGGTGTGCTCAAGGCCTTATCTTTTCTTTTTGAGTACGTTGGTGAGATGGGCAAGGACTACATCTATGCAGTAACTCCATTACTTGAGGATGCTCTTATGGACCAGGACTTGGTTCATAGACAGACTGCAGCATCTGCTGTTAAGCATTTGGCTTTAGGGGTCGCTGGGTTGGGGTGTGAGGATGCGATGGTTCACCTATTGAACTACATATGGCCAAACATTTTCGAGACATCACCGCATGTAATAAATGCAGTGATGGAAGCTATTGAGGGGATGCGGGTGGCATTGGGTGCAGCTGTTGTGCTTAACTACTGTCTACAGGGTCTGTTTCATCCTGCGAGGAAGGTTAGGGAGGTGTACTGGAAAATATACAACTCGCTTTACGTTGGTGCTCAGGATGCGCTTGTGGCGGCTTATCCTGTGTTGGAAGATAACGTTTACACTCGGCGTGAGTTGACTATGTTTGTCTGAAGTTTCTTCTTATGCTGGACTTTTAGAACATAAATTTCTGTGTGCAAAACACAATAAGAGAAAGGGAAGGAAGTTTGCTACAGGTGCAAGTGGTGAAAGTGACAAGACCAAGAAGAAAGGGAAAGGGAAAGCTCGTGGAGAGAGTCTAGTTGATGTTATTTCATGTTTTTATTATGTTAAATGGTGTTGTATAGAAGGTTATTAGTACTTTTAATTTTTGTAGTACGTAAGTGTTAAAACATGTATACGAACACAAACGAAATAACCATAATGAATCAAAGAAGAACTAGTCGGAACGATTAGCTTTATTAATAATGAAAAGATACAACCAATACACAAATGTTTATGATTGTTGTATGCAACAATCATATAAGGTACAATAATCAAATGATTAATAAGAAGGCTGCAATAGCACATTTAGATTTGGATGTTTGGGAGTAATGCAATATTAGAACAGAGAATGTGTTCGTTTATGTTAACCCTAATGAGAAGGGTATGTTATATAGAAAATGATCTTGCACAAGTAGCCCCTCAACTTCTGATGTTCCTCAAACAGCCACATAACTTCAGTTGACCACCATATCTGGTTTATTCCATTTTAGAACCTGAAATATAAATACAAGGATACATAAGAATAAGTAATATAACTTATTTAACACTCAGATTATATTTTAACATCCTCCCTTAATTTGATTGTTAAATAAGTCATACAAGCCCAACTTATCACTCAAGAACTTGTGCTGAGTAACTAGAAGGTGCTTGGTAAATATGTCTACTACTTGGTTTGAAGATTCAATTTTATGAATCTTCAGAGTACCTTTAGCAATTTTCTCTCTTATGAAGTGCACATCAACTTCAAAATGTTTTGTCCTCTCATGAAAAACTGGATTGTTAGCAATTTGAATTGCTGACTTATTGTCACAGTAAAGAGGGACAGGGAGAGCAATATTAATCTTAAGATCATTTAAAACTTTTACAATCCACATTATTTGACATGTAGATGATCCTATAGCCTGATATTCAGATTCAGTTGATGATTTAGATAGACTAGCTTGTTTTTTACCTTTCTAGGAATTGAGACAGTTATTAAAGAAAATGCAATAACCTGAAACAGATTTCCTGGTTACTAGGCATTTTGCCTAGTCAGCATAAAAAAAACCAACAATCTTACCAGATAAGGGATCACTTTGAGTATCTAACATATATCTTAACCCTTTACCTGGAGAGCCCTTTAAATACCTTAAGACCTTTAAAGCATCCTGTAGATTAGATTTTAAAGGAGCATGCATACGTTGACTCAGACATTGAACATAATATGAGATGTAAGGCCTTGTATGAGTAAGATAAATCAATTTTCCAACTAATTTTTGGAAACCGGTTTTGTTTGGCAGAAGAGGATCTTTTTAGTAGGTAAATGTGCCATAACATGATTGGTTTCCATAGGAACAGATGTTGGTTTACAAGCAAGCATGCCAAATTCTTGCAAAAGCTCTAAGCAATACTTTCTTTGTGAAATGCAAACACCATTTTCTTCTTCAAGAATTTCAAAACCCAAAAAATAATTTAATTTTCCTAAATTTTTTATTTGAAATTTTGAGCTTAAAAATTTTGTGTTGATTTCAGTAGAATCATTTCCAGTTATGACAATGTCATCAACATAGACCAAAAGAGCAACAAACAGATTATTATCAGTGGTTTTGATGAATAGAGAATGATCATCTATACTTTGAACAAAACCATGTTCTGAAAAAACAAGCACTAATTTCTCATTCCATTTTCTTGGTGTTTGCTTCAATCCATATAAAGATTTAACAAGTTTACATACCTTTGTTTCAGACTTAGAAAAATATCCTGGGGTAAAGTCATATAAAGATTTTCATCAAGATCTCCATATAAGAAAGCATTGTTCACATCAAGTTGGTACATATTCCACTTATTTTTAATAGCTAAAGCAATAAGGCATCTAACAGTGGTCATTTTGACTACAGGGGAGAAAGTCTCCTCATAATCAATGCCTTCTCTTTGACTATACCCTTTAGCAACAAGTCTAGCTTTATATCTTTCAATTTCGCCATTAGACTTGTACTTTATCTTATATACCCATTTGCACCCAATGGGTTTCCTATTTGAGGGTAGGTTAGTAATAATCCATGTATGGTTTTTGTTAAGGGCTTCCATTTCATTATTCATCGCATTGATCCAATTATCGTCAAGGATGGCTTCTTGATAAGTTTTTGGTTCAATGCTTTTATTAAGGTTGGAGGCAAAACAAAAGTTATCTTTAGACAAGTTAGAATAATTAACCACCCTTTCTACGCCATATTTGACCTTTCCTTCTATAACAAAATCATTTAGGTTTTGAGGAACCTTAGAGGGTCTAGAAGACCTTCTTAGGGCAACTGTCTCAGCTGGTTGATCACTATTGTCAAGGATAAGGTCCAAAAAGGTTTCATTAATGCCCTCAGGGGGTGTATTCTCATCCATAGAAGTTGCACCAGACTCACCATCATCTTTATGAGAAGTGAGGGATTCTGTGCCATCATCATTGAAAGATACTCTCCCATCATCATTAGGACTTTCAGGGTGTTTGGGGTTTTCAAAACAATCAAAAAAGTTTTCATGATTTAAGACTTTTGAAGTTCCAAAATCAAAATTGTTTTCAATCTGTTTAAGTTTAGAGGGAAACACTGTTTCATAAAACTTTACGTCTCTTGAAAAAAGAATGGTTTTGTTTTCAAGACTCAACAATTTATAACATTTTTTAGAATTCGAGTATCCGATTAAAACACATTTTTCAGACCTACTACTGAATTTATCAAAATTGTTTAAAATGGTTGCAAAACACAAACACCCAAACACTCTAATGTGAGAGAGTGATGGCTCATGGCCATACACATAGTAAAAAGGTAACTTTCCAGCTAAGACAGAGGAAGGTGTCCTGTTAATAAGATAAGTAGCGGTTAAAATGCATTCAGACCATAGATAGAGAGGTAATCCTCCCTGAAACATAAGAGATCTAGCAACATTTAGGAGATGTCTATGTTTCCTTTCAGCTATATCATTTTGTTGAGGAGTGTAGGCACAAGAGGTTTGATGTATAATACCATTTTTATCACAAAAAAGTTGCATATTTTTGTTAACAAATTCTGTCCCATTATCACTCCTAAAGATCTTAACTTGGTTATCAAACTGAGTATAAATGAGATTAATAAAGTTAACAATATTTTCATACACCTCAGTTTTAGATTTTATTAGAAAAGTCCAAACTGCTCTTGAGAAGTCATCTACAATGGTAAGAAAGTATTTATAACCTTCTTTACTACTCACTTTGTAAGGTCCCCATAGATCCAAGTGAACAAGTTCACCAACATTACGTAATTTGTGGTCACTTAATGGGAAAGGCTCTCTTGTTTGCTTGGCTTTATGGCAGACCTCACATGGGGATGTCGTAGGATTATTATCAAATAGCAGATTGGTTTTCAAGGCATCAAGGACCTGATCAGCAGGATGACCAAGTCTTTGATGCCATAAGTTTTTAGACACATAACATATAGAGGCAGGATGATCAACAGAAGTCTTACAATTAAGAGCATTATCCACATTGAACACATATAAACCACCACTTTCATTACCAATCTCCATAATTTCCTTTTTCTGCAAATCCTGAATATAACATTTATGTTCATCAAATCCAACACATAATTTGCTGTCTCTAGCAAGTTTATGAACAGAAAGAAGGCTGGCATTATATTCAGGGACAACTAAGACATCATAAAGGGTAATGTCCTTGGTCAACTTAAGATCACCAATTTTTTGAATTAAGGCATGTGTACCATTTGGGTGTCCAACAGTAAGACCAAGGTGAGCAATGTCAACAATATTATGCAAAAGGCTTTCAGATATTGTCATGTGTTGATTTACCCCCGAGTTTATAATCCACCCAATTTTAGCCTTAATTAATTTGAACTTGTTATTTGAACGGAAAAACTTATACAAATTGGTATTAAATTTAACACTACCATTAAAGAAAGTACCTGCCATATTGGCACTAATAGGAGAAGATGGCTTATCATTAATAAGATTCATCAATCTAAGCATCTGCTCATTGGTCAAAGACACGGGAGAACTAGTGCTAGGTCTTTCAGACACTGCATTGTTGTTAGAAGCAATTTTATTTTGAGACAGCCCTTTTGATGCTTGACCATTGGGTTTTTTGTAATTGGGTGGATACCCGACAAGATCAAAACATCTTTCAATTGTATGCCCAGTTTTCAAACGGTTTATGCATTTTAAGTTGTGATTCGAACCTCTACCGGTTTTTTTATTGTCATAGGTTTTTGACACAAAAGCATTTGCATGAGGTTTAGATGGTGTATTATTAGAGACAACACCTCTATGAGACTCTTCCCCATATATAATCGCAAAAGCAGATTTCATACTGGGCAAGGGATCTTTAGATAGTATGTTACTTCTGATAGGGAGATATACATCATCCAAACCCATCAAAAATTGCATAAGTTTAATCAATTGGTTATGTTTTTCAATTTCTTTTTTTACAGTGCAAGAACAAGCAGGCAAAGAGGTCAAGGCATCAAACTGTCTCCATAAAGAGTTAAGTTTATGATAATAATCAGATAAGGGCATACCATCCTGACTTAGAGAGTTGATACTTTTATGTAAATTAAAGGTGACAGAGCCATCAACCTTGTCATAGGTCTCCTGTAAGTCAGCCCACACAACAAAACCAGTTTTGGAAAAAACATGGCCAGCAAATAATTCAGCATATATAGAATTTAGGATCCAAGTTAAGACCACAGAGCTACACATGTCCTATTGTTTTGCTAAAGGATCGGTATTAGCAGGTCTTTTACAGGTATCATCTAGAAACCCCAATTTATTTTTTGATCCTATAACATGTTTCATAACACAACTCCAAATATAGTAATTTTCAGTCCCGGTTAATTTCACAGAGATTAAGGGAGCACTAGTAACATCATTAGGATGGAGGTATAACTCATCACCAAATGCAATGGACACATCATTAGAACCATAACTAGTTTCAAAAGCCATAGATAATCAACAAAACAAGGGCGCAACAAGAATAACAATGAGACAAAAAATCAGACAAGGCACACTAGAAAAGGTAACCAGACATTCACGAAAGCAGAAAAGCTAAAATAATGAGATTATAACAATTATTTAATAAACCAGAAAGATTGTGAGAAAAAAACAGGGCGATGTAAAAAAGGCCAAACAAGATAAAAGGATAGATAACCAAACACCTTAATGAAGCAATATGCTAAACAAGATAACGAAGGCAGATAAAGAAAATAACAGATAACAAAGAAAATATGTTGATCCCTGATTATAGCAAGAACTACTAATTCAAGCTATAAAAGACAGGGTAAGATAAAGAAAACTAACAGATTTAAACTCAGGCAACGGAAGAACGATTCTAAGGAAAACTTCACTTAGGGTTTCAAGAGATCAGAAGCAGACCCAACCAGATCTTATGAACCTTCACTTAGGGTTCACAAAATCCCAACAAGAGCAGACCCTAATATTAGGGTTTTATGAACAAATCAGCAATCCAGCCACACCACAAATTCCTGGACTTGATCCCGAACAGATTTAATTACCAAACCCTTTGAATAATTGAAAGTCACCCTTAATTTTGAAAACCCCCAATTATAAAGGAGTATAAAAAAACAACCAGTCGACAATCAAAACCTCAAGCTCGTGATACCATGTTAAAACATGTATACGAACACAAACGAAATAACCACAATGAATCAAAGAAGAACTAGTCGGCACGATTAACTTTATTAATAATGAAAAGATACAACAAATACACAAATGTTTGTGATTGTTATATGCAACAATCATATAAGGTACAATAATCAAATGATTAATAAGAAGGCTGCTGTAACGCCCCGACCCAAAAGGGTAGAAGTATTACAAATATGGTGTGACATCAAAAGCATACATAATCATAACACAAGCATAAACAGCAGAAGTTTTAAATAAATAACCAAAGGATAATAAGTCAACATGACTTAAGGTACATAAGTTCTCAAAGGACAGACATATCCAAACGAAATAACCGAAATAACAAATGTCTTGAAAAGAAACAATTCATATATCAAAACAAAGATCTCTAGGGTAAGTCCACACTCAGCACTCATAGCCTGAAAGCAACCCCAGCTTCTAGCTTAGATACCTGCCGCAGGAAAAGAAAGTACGACTGAGCTTACAAAGCCCAGTGAACAGATATATATAATAGAACGCAAAAGATAACGGAAAATCAAAGGATACGATATAAGGTA